>RCUC01134164.1:0-55917 GCA_003697995.1 Taxidea taxus jeffersonii
AGATATAGATATTAATATACTATATAGATATACTATTATACTAGATATACTATTATATACAATTTAATAGATCTATATAGATATACCTATATGGTATCTATATCGATCTAGATCTAGATATAGATATATCTATATAGATACATCTATATAGATATACCTATATGGTATCTATATCTATATAGATCTATATTTTTATAGATCTATATCTATAGATCTATAGATAACATAGATATGTTTATAGATATAGATCTATATTTTTATATCTATATAGATCTAGATATAGATATATCTTCTTTGGATAAATGTCTGTTAATGTGTTCTGCTTATTTTTAATTCAATTATTTACTTTCTGGTGTTGAGTTGTATCAGCTCTTTATATATTTTGGGTACTAATCCTTTTTTAGATATGTAATTTGCAAATGTCTTCTCCCATTCAGTAGGCTGTCTTTTAGTTTTGATTGTTTCCTTCACTATGTAGATGGTTTTTATTTTATTTTTTTAATTGGATAGAGAGAAAGCAGGGGGAGGGACAGAGGAAGAGGGGAGAGAGAGAATCCCAAGCAGACTCTGCTGAGTGCAGAGCTGGAAGTCAGGCTCAATCCCATGACTCATGAGATCATGACCTGAGGTGAAACCAAGAGTTGGTCACTTAACTGACTGAGCCACCCAGGGGCCCCAGAAGCTTTTAATTTTGATGTAGTTTCAAGTAGTCTATTTTTGCTTTTGTTTACCTTGCCACAGGAGACATATCTAGAAAAATGCTGCTATGGCCCATATCAGAGAAATTACTGCCTGTGCTCTCTTCTAGGATTTTTATGGTTTCTGGTCTCACATTTAGCTCCTTAATCCATTTTGAGGTTGATTTTTTTACTGAAATCATTTATCAGTTCTAGTAGTTTTTTGGTGGAGTGTTTAGGGTTTTCTATATATATAGTATGTCATTTGCAAATAGTGAAAGTTTTACTTCTTCCTTTACTATTAAGATGCCTTGTATTCCTTTTTCTTGTCTGGCTGTTATGGCTAGGACTTACAGCCCTATGTTAAATAAGAGTGGACATCCTTATCTTGCTCATGATCTTAGTTGAAAAGCTTTCAGTTTTTCACCACTGAGGATGTTGTTAGCTGTGGGTTTTTCATATATGGTCTTTATTATGCTGAAGTATGATCCCTTTAAACCTTCTTTGTTGAGGGTTTTTAGCATGAATGAATATTGTACTTTGTCAAATGCTTTTTTTTTTTTTGCATCTATTCAAACAATTATCTTGTTTTTATCCTTTTTTTTGATGTAATGTATCATTGATTGATTTGCAAATATTGAATCACACTTGCAACCCAGGATTAAGTCCCAGTTGATTGTGGTGAATGATTTTTTAAAATGTATTATTGGATTTGGCTTGCTATTATTTTATTGATGATTTTTCATCTATGTTTATCAGAGATATTGGCCTATGGTTCTCTTTTATTGTAGTGTCTTCCTCCGGTTTTGGTATCAGGGTAATGCTGGCTTCATAGAATGAATTTGGCTGCTTTCTTTCCTCTTTACTTTTTGGAATAGTCTGAGAAAAATTGATATTAACTATTTGTAAAATGTTTGGTAGAATTTCCCTGTGAAGCCATTTGGTCCTGTACTTTTAATTGTTAGAGTTTTTTGATTACTGATTCAATTTAATTGCTGGTAATTTCATTCTGTTCAAATTTTCTACTTCCTCCTGCTTCAGTTTTGGTAGATTATGTTTCTAGGAATGTATCCAATTCTTCTAGGTTGCCCAATTTGTTTGCATGTAATTTTTCATAATATTCTCTTATAATCCTTTGTATTTCACTCTCTTCTGGCTTGCAAAATTCTGCTGTAAAATCCACTGGTAGTCTTATAGGGTTTCCTTTGTATGTAACTATTTTCTTTTCTCTTGCTGATTTTATAATTCTCTTAAAACAAAAATAGATTTTAATACTTTTTGCCATTTATTTACTATGTTGGTTTACTATTTACTATTTACTATGAGGGTTTACTACATAAACCCTCCTTGGGTTGATTTTGTCTGGGGCTCTCTGTCACTCCTGGATCTAGATTCCTCTTTCCTTCCCCAGATTCGGGAAGTTTTCAGCTATTATTTCTTCAAATAAGATTCCTTCCCCCTTTTCTCTCTCTTCTTCTTCTGGAATCCCTATAATATGAATGTTACTAGGTTTGAGGATATTGCAAAGTTCCCTAACTCTATTTATTTATTTATTTATTTATTTTCCTCTCATGTTCAGCTTGATTGTTTTCCATTACACTTTCCTTCTTCACTAGTCCATTCTTCTTCCTCCTCTAGTCTACTATTGATTCCATCTAATGTATTTTAAATTTCATTTATTGAGTTCTTCATCACTGGTTCATTTTTTTTTTAATGTTTTCTATCTCTTTGTTAAGGGTTTCCCTGAGGTCCTTCACTCTTATCTCAAGGCCAGAGAGATCCTTTATTACCAATACCATATATTCTCCATCAGGCCTATTACTTATCTCCATTTCATTTAGGTTTTTGCTGCGATTTTGTTCTGTTCTTTCATTTGGGATGTACTCCTCTGTCTTCTCATTTTGTCTGTGTCTGTTTCTATGTATTAGGAAAGTCAGTTATGTCTCCTGCTTGTGACAGTAGTGGCCTTGTGAAGAATAGGTTCTATAGTGCCCTGCAGTGCAATATCCCCTGTTTACCAGAACCTGGCACTTCAGGGGTATCTCCTATGTGTGTTGCATGCACGCAGCTGTTGTGATTGAGCTGTTTTTGCCTTCAGTCCAGTTATCAGCAATGGCTCCCCTTGCTTGTTTTGGGCAGGGTTTGGTCTTTGTGTTGTTAGTGGGCCAGTCTGGGGCTGCCTTGGGCTTGAGTCAGACCAGGCATTTGCCAGAGATGCTGTATTTCTAATGAGGGAAGGGTTCTACAGTGGAGACAAGTTAGGCAGTGAGTGTTGACAACATGCTGGTTCCTGCAGGTGGCCTGGGTGTTTATGGAGGGAGGATGAGGGAGGGAAATGGTGCCCTCCAGCTCCTTTGTTGCTGGAGAATTCTCAGAGGTCCCTGCCCCTCCAGCACATGCTCTGAGATTAGTAAACAAATCTCCCTCCTGTGTACCCTAAACATTTTTCAAACTGCTTCTATGCTATATATCTGTGAGATTGTTTATTGTGCTATCTCTCGAAGGGTTAGGACTCAGTTTCCTCCTGCTCTCCCAGCTTTCACACTGGCCTGCTGGGTTTTTTTTAAGTTCCAAGTTTTAAGTTTCACTGGTTGTAAGGACTTGTGAAATTTGACCCTTAGGTTTTCAAGGCTGAATGGTATGGGGATTCATCTTCCCAGTGTAGGTCCTCCATGCCTGGGGTGCCTGCTGTGGGGTCTGCTCTTCTACCCTTCCCTTTCTGTGCCTGTGGCATCCCTCCCTCCTGCAGACAGTTCTGTGGGTCCATTTAGCTCCAAATTTGGTCTCCACCCTTCCTACCCTCTTTGATGGGCTACCTTTCCACATTTAGCTGTGGAGAGTTGTTCTGCCAGCCTTAAGGTCATTTTCTTGGTTATTTACACTGATGTGGTGGTTATTTACCTTCTACAACACCTCCATTGAGGAGATGCCCCTCAATGTCGCTGACCTCATCTGAGGGTCTGTCCTGCTACTAGGCCCACCCAGGGCTCAGTCTGGGGCGCTGAAGAGGAGCAGGAGGGGGGAGGGAAGGGAGCCAAGGGATGGACATCTTGTCTTTTTTTTTTTTTTTCTTTGAATAAATGTCACTTTTTGAGGCAAAAGAAGGAACCGTGAACATTTTAGACCCCCTTTTCTTTGGGGCAGGCTCTTGCTCCAGGCACCATCTCTTCTCCTAGAAACACTAATCTATTCATAACCTAGTCAACCTCCAAACCCCAGAGGCTCTCCCCCACCCGAGCTGAATGCCTCTGGGGATCCAAGGGGCCACAGTGTCACTCAGCCTCATTTGCTGGACCAAATCTGGAGAATCCCTGAGTTAAATGACCCAGGGGATTGTCCCCAAGTGGGGAGAGCAGGGGTGGAAAAATGGTAGCCATTTTTACATTGTTTTGCGTAGTATTTATTGATTCAGGAAACACAAAATTCTGAATAAAATGACTTGCAAACTGAAAAAAAAAATCCTCGTATCCACAGTACAAGATGTGCCTAGGTTCCTCCTATTCTGCCATCTTCCTCAGAAGTCAATATTGAACTCTCCTGCTTTCTTTCACTTAGTGTGTCTTTAAGGTCCATCCACATTGTATCATGCATCAGTACTACATTCCTTTTTATGGCAAAATAATATGCCATAATATGAATACATGACAATTTGTTCATCTATTTTTTCCACCTTTGGCTATTGTGAATAATGCTGCTATGAACATTCATGTACAAACATTTGTTTGAATTTGTTTTCAGTTATTTGGAGTATGTATCTAGGAATGGAATTGCTGGGTCATGTGGTAATTTTGTGTTTAACTTTTTAAGGAACTGTCAACCTTGTTTCCATAGAAGCTGCATCATCTTACGTTTTCCACCAGCAATGTGAAATGGCTCTAATTTCTCCAAATCCTCACTTATTTTCCATTAAAAAAAATTATAGCCACCCTAGTGGATACAAAGTGGTATCTTATTGTGGTTTTGACTTGCATTTCTCTAATAACTAATGGTGTTGAGCATCTTTTTCATAGGTTTCCTGGCCATTTGTAGATCTTTTTCAGAGAAACATTAAAATCTTTAGCCCATTTTTAAGTTGGGTCACTTGTCTTTTTGCTGAGTTTTAAAGATCCTTAATATATTCTGCAAACTAAGGGAAGCAAGGGAAAAAATGAACTATTGGGACTTCATCAAGATCAAAAGCTTTTGCACAGCAAGCAGTCAACAAAACCAAAAGACAACTGACAGAATGGGAGAAGATATTGGCTAATGACATATCAGATAAAGGGCTAGTATACAAAATCTATAAAGAGCTTAGCAAACTCAACACCCAAAGAACAAATAATCCAATCAAGAAATGGGCAGAGGACATGAACAGACATTTCTGCAAAGAAGACATCCAGATGGCCAACAGACACATGGAAAAGTGCTCCACATCACTGGGCATCAGGGAAATACAAATCAAAACCACAATGAGATACCACCTCACACCAGTCAGAATGGCTAAAATGAACAAGTCAGGAAATGACAGATGCTGGCGAGGATGTGGTGAAAGGGGAACCCTCCTACGCTGTTGGTGGGAATGCAAGCTGGTGCAACCACTCTGGAAAACAGCATGGAGATTCCTCAAAAAATTGAAAATAGAGCTACCTTATGACCCAGCAATTGCACTACTGGGCATTTACCCTAAAGATACAAACGTAGTGATCCGAAGGGGCATGTGTACCTGAATGTTTATAGCAGCAATGTCCACAATAGCCAAGTTATGGAAAGAACCTAGATGTCCATCAACAGATGAATGGATAAAGAAGAGGTGGTATATATACACAATGGAATACTATGCAGCCATCAAAAGAAATGAAATCTTACCATTTGCGACAACATGGATGGAACTAGAGGGTATTATGCTTAGCGAAATAAGTCAATCAGAGAAAGACAACTATCATATGATCTCCCTGATATGAGGAAGTGGAGATGCAACGGGGGTGGGGGCTCAGGGAGTAGGAAAAGAATACATGAAACAAGATGGGATTGGGAGGAAGACAAACCAAAAGAGACTCTTAATGTCATAAAACAAACTGAGGGGGGTTGGGGGGAGGGGGGTTGGGAGAGGGTGGGGGGGTTACATTTTATGTTTAAATAAAAAAAAATAAATTTAATTAAAAAAAAAAGATGGTGAATGAGTGTAAACCATGTTGCTCACCAGCCCTTCTGACACAGAGGGAATATTAGAAGCTCCCCCACCATCTGGTAGTATTTTAGGGCTGGATAAACTAGTTGTTCTTTAATATATATATATATAATATATATTCAATAATTCAATAATATATATTCAATAATATATACATATATATATATGTGTGTATATATATATATATATTCTGCAAACTAGACCTTTGTCAGATATATGATTTGGAAATATTTTCTCCTACCCTGTAGGTTGTCTTTTCACTTTGGTACTGTCTTTGGACATACAGAAGTTTATAATTTTGATAAGTCCAACTTATTTTTTTCTTTCATTGCTTTTGCTTTTTGGTATAATTTCTAAGAATTTATTGCCAAATCTAGAGTCATAAAATTTACTCCTCCTAAGAGTTTTATGGCTGTAGATCTTACATTTAGGACTTTGATCCATTTTGAGTTAATTTTTGCATGAAATCCTTTTTTTTTTTTGCATGTGAATATCGTTGCCTTAGAACTAATTGTTGAAGACTATTCTTTCCACATTGAAAGGTCTTAGCAACCTTGTTAAAAATCAATTGACTGCAGATGTGTCTGGTTTTATTTTTGTATTCCCAGTTCTATTTCATTGGTCTATGTTTTATCTGTATGCTAGGACCATACTCTCACTGTACCTTTGCAGTAAATTTGAAACAGGAAGTATGAGTCCTCAAACTTTGTTCTTCTTTTTCAAGATTGTTTGGCTCTTTGTGCTCTTTTACAATTCTCTATGAATTTTAAAATCTTCCATTTCTGCAAAAAGTCATTAGGATTTTGATAGGGATTGCATTGAAGATGTAGATTGCTTTGAGGATCCTTGTAGTCTTCACAATAATAAATCTAAACCACAAACACAGGAAGTCTTTCCATTTACTTAGGACTTTTTTTTCAGAAACGTTTTGTAGTTTTCAGTGTACAAGTTTTACACTTCCTTGGTTAAATGTATTCCTATTTTATTCTTTTTGATGTTATTGCAGATGGAATTTTAAATTACATTCTCAGATTGCTCATTGCTGGTTATAGAACTACAACCAATTGATTTTTGTAATGTTTGTACCCTGCAATGATGAATTCCATTTTCAGCTCTAATAATTTTTAAAAATTGTTGTTCTTTAGGATTTTCTCTGTCACCTGTGAATATAGTTTTACTTCTTTCTTCCCAATTTTTGATCTGGTATTTTTAGTATCTGAAATTTTTGCAGGTTACATGGTTCCCACTCATGGTGCTAGGTTCCTTTGTATATATTTTTTCTTTCTGATATGTAACTGTGAGCTCTGAGTCTCTGCAGAGTGTTTGCTTCTGCCAGTACTTGGCTGCTCTCATATGGAACTATTTTAAAATTAAATTTTCTAAAAAATTAAATATTTTCCTTGATTTTTCTGAGATCACCTATGTAGTAAGATTCAGGGCTGCAAATCTTCACAAAGACCAAGCTATTACTACAGATTCTGAGAAAATATTCTCCTGCCTCAGAGCACCAAGTTCCAGGATATGCAGACTCTTTATGCATTAAGGAGGGTATTCTCACTTGACACCACTCTTTGGGTGCATTCTGGGATTTGCCAGAGTCACAAATACTATAGTTCACTTGGTTTTTCAACTGTTTTTGAGGTGAAAGTTGGGTTCCTGGCTATATTCTTTGTGGGCTCCTGGCTTCATTTTGTTTTTGGCTTTTGAGTACTCTTTTCTTGATTATAGACCTATTTTTCTTAAAAAGTTTTCCCCAGTATCTGTAGTTCTTTTTACAGGAGAGTCGGTCAAGATGATCATCCATACTAATGGAAACTTAACTGTTCATCCACTGACTGTGATGCTATTTTTCTTACAGTAGCCAAAGAGTACATAAGTTTCCATTCATTTCATCAGTCTCCCTTATCTGTGGAGGATATGTTCAAAGACCTCTAGTGGATGATGCCTCAAACTGCTGAAATATTGAACCCTTATATACTATTTACTTTCCAATACATACATACCTACCATAAAGTTTAATTTACCAATTAGTAACAAAAGTAAACTATAACAATTTTACCAATATACTGTTCTAACAGCTTATAAAAGAAGTTACATGATTGTGTTCTCTGAAAATATCTTATTGTGCTGTGCTCACCCTTCTTGTGATATGAGAGAATAAAATGCCTGCGTGATGGGATTACATAAATGTACTTTTAGAGTTAAAAATAAAGCAAGGAATATTTTTGGTGAAGTCTACCATTTAGTTCATAATCACCTATTAAATATTTGGCCATCTAACAACGTGCTAGGCAGTCATCTAGTCACTGAGGAATATAGCAGAACAAACACAAAATCCCTGTTCTAACGGCTTACATTCTGGGATAGGGTTGAAGTAACAACAAATACTACATGCAAGGTAGATAATATTGAATATGCCATGGCACACTCTAAAATGGCAGGGCTGTTGGTGTTTTATGTAAAATAGTTAAACACCACTCTGAAGTTTGACATTTGAACATTTAAAGTTGAAATGGCATCTAAGATAATTCTAGGCAAAGGGAATCAATCACAAGGGCAGTCATCTTAAGGTGAAAAAAGTTCCGCATGTTCAAATCTTACCAGAGGTCTGTGTGACTAAGCTGAAGGGAATTGGGAAGTGGTAGAGCAGAATATACCAGAGAAGCAGAGGTGGTAGGAAAAGTCACTACAGCTTGTGGTTCACCTTAGTATTCAGCTTTTACTCTGAATGAGATGAGAAATGTTTAGGTTTGCAGTGATGACATGAAGTTATGAGGTTTAAAAGGATTGATTGTCCTGGGTATTACATGTGGGACAAACTGCTGCAAAGTAAAAAGCAGGGAGGACCACTGAGGAGGCTACTGTAATAACCCAAGAGGTGACGAAGCCTTAAATCATGGTGGCAGCAGTAAATACAGGGAATAGGTAGATTGAGTAAAAATTTAAAAAGTGGACCTGAAAGGACTGCTGTTTTGGAAGAGGAAGTGTGAGAAATCATGGCTGATGCCTAGGCTTTGGGCCAGTGCAACTCAAATAAGAGGTAGTGGTGTGTGCGTCTGTGTAGAAATCAAGGTTTTAGACACTTTGAAGGTACCTTTCGGGTAGCCAGGTGGATTGAGTAAGGAGCTATGCAGGAGTTTAGGAAAGAGAGCTGGGAGGTCAGCAAATGACAACAGTTAACTACGTTCTCTTAAGCAACAATAGCACGAAACTCCAGTTTGGTCTTACTTGAAACTATTCAAATTTAATATGACAAGGTAGTGAGTTATTTAAGAGGCTCACACAATATAGTATGCACAATGAAAATGAATTATTTCATAAATCCACTTTCAGTACAGGAAAACTGAGGGCTCTTCAAATTTAAAAATTTCATCCAGAAAGTGAACAATCTGGCTAATGGACAATGGGATCTTAATTAAAATTCCATGTAAAAGAGCAATTACTAGAAATAGTGTGCCAGAGTTAAAAATCATAAATTCTTCAAAATGAGGCAAAAAAGGATCAAATAATTTTAAGGTAGCAGGAAAGAATGCAAAATTGTAATCACTGGAGAACTAAAGAAAACAATCTTCCTAGCCTTTCTAGAAAACCATAGTTCTGATCTTTTACAGTTCTTCCATTAACTCTTTTTTGGGGGGTTGGGTTCAGAGGTTGTCATGCTTTTAATTTTTTTAAGATTTTATTTATTTGGCAGACAGAAATCACAAGTAGGCAGAGAGGCAGGCGGGGGGGGGGGTGCGGGGGTGCGGGGGGCAGGCTCCCCGCCAAGCAGAGAGCCCCATGAAGGGCTCTGCAGGGCTCAATCCCAGGATTCTGAGATCACGACCTGAGCCGAAGGCAGAGGCCTTAATCCACTGAGCCACTCAGGCACCCCCTGGTCATGCTTTTAAATCCTATTTTCTTTTTTTTTTTTTGAAGATTTTATTTATTTATTTGACAGAGAAAGATCACAAGTAGGCAGAGAGAAAGAGAGAGGGAAGCAGGCTCCCTGCTGAGCAGAGATGCCGATGCGGGACTCAATCCCAGGACACTGAGATCATGACCTGAGCCAAAGGCAGCAGCTTAACCCACTGAGCCACCCAGGCGCCCCTTAAATCCTATTTTCAAATACCTTTACAACTTACTTATATTACATTGGGGCTGTTGAAACCTTTTAATAGCTACTTTCGAGTATGTTTAATACATGTTAAATCCAGTGAATACTGCAAACACCCTAAACACCAGATTTTACCTTTTCACTCACCCCAAAGGAAAAAAAAAACAAAACCAAATAAAAAACTACGCAATGTGAAGGCCACATAATGAGACCAGTGTTCAAATCTTTGTTTCCATTTTCAATCAACACTTAGCCAACTTTTGTACCTAGTTACTCTTTAACTACTACTTGGCCATTGGTTGAGTTATATATACACAAATAGTTTTATCTTTTGTCACAAATTTGAAAGTTGCTAGGTTAGACTAACTGTAGGATGTTAATATATTAAGTAAATATAGAACAATCTACATTATTTGTAATTCAAAGTGCTATAAACTTGTCAGATATAAAAAAAAGATGGAAATGTATTTGGGCATCCAAGATAAGTTCTCTTATCCCTATGAAACAGCAAGATGTGTCAAATTACTGATAAGGCTCAAGGACTGTGGCAGTGGGCTGTCAGGTCTAGAAGCAGACTTCAGAATCACCTGGATGGCTTTTTGAACAAACCACTGGGTTTCTCGTTTTCTCAATCTGTAGACCTGGAGTGTGGTCTGATAATTTCCATTCTAAAAAACTTCCCAAATGATACTGATTACTAAGTCTTGGAACCACACTTTGAGAACCAGTCTTAATTCTTTATAAACCAGTTTTGTAACTGCTATCTTAAGAGGTTCAAAATAGACACAGTATTAAAGTGTGGATTTCATGTTAGCTGGAATTACTGAGACCGAAGTGTCTTTAAACACAGACTTTAATGGTAACAATTCCTTTAAGCTCAATTAACCTTAGCTATTACAAGTGTTATGCAGATGTCACTATTAAGACAATATTTAGTGACTTGTACTGGTTTCCTCATAAAATAGAAGACAAATTCACTTAAAGGTGTTATCAACAATCATTTAACAGTTTTGTTATGCCAACACAAAACACGCCTAATTTGAGTCACCTCCAAAATCACTAACAGCATGATAAGTACCTGAAGCACATTTTAACTAAGCTATTAAAAAAAAAAAAAAAAAAAGTGAGTGTTTCACTACCCCTGAGACCACTAGTTAACTGTGGTTCATACTTTAAAAAATTGTGAGTACACCCACACAAAAAAGCAAACTAACAAGCTTTTTAAAAAATCTGGTATCACATTGCAAACTTGCCCAGGAAAAATGAGTCACGTAAAATGTAATTTACCATTAATAGGTCAGCTGGACTATAATTCTCAAAAACTGAGAAATGATTAAAAATTTGACTTTATGCATGAAAAAGAGCTAGGAAATATAAGAACCAAAATCAATTTTTAATCTAATATGCATCCAGTCCTATACATGGCACTAGTAATACATATGGGGGAAAGGGCAAATTCTTGGATTCTTTTAAGGTTTCATTGGAGATGATCTCAAGTTCAGTGTCCATACATTCAGAAATGTTGGTTTTCCAGGTACTTTACTGTTCTCTTAAACCTGGAGAAGCCTTTATGGCTTATTCCCTTAGAAGTGACATAAGAAATGTCATAGAAAGCATCAAATCAAAGATACAGAGAACTGGACACATCTAGTAATTATTATGACAATCAATGGCTTAAGTTATCCCTATGTATACTTAAAGGTTGTCTATGGCTAAAAAGAAAGATCAACTTGAAAAGGAATTCAGAAGCTCTGACAAACTGTTTATTCACAGCTGGCTTTCAGTGATATGCCTACTAAAGCTATTATTTTCAGAGTATAGAATCAGAATTAATTATTTTGAAAATAGAGCAAAAGAACAGTATTTCTTACCTTACGGAGCAGTAGGCTACTAATTTCGCATTTGTAATTTGAGTCCAAAATAGCTTTAACAGTATGACATCTACCTTTAAGAAGTAATTTTTAAGTAAAAGATGAAATGAAAAAAATTCACTCATTGGAAAATTGTATAGCTGGGTTGATATTTCTCAATGAAATGCTTAAATTACAGAATTAACAAAGCCAGAACATCTTCGGATGGCATGCATTTCACTTGCAGTTTAGAGAAAAACCTTAAGTCAATAAACCATGTCCAAACTATGTATTAAAATGTTTATAAAAAAATCAAGCTTTAACATTTATTTTATCTAGCTTTCCACATCTGTATGGAGACAAGGAGTAAGAATGCACATAAATGTAAGCAGTGCAAAAATGTGGAAGTGAAGTCACAGATGTGTTAGAAATAAATACAAGATTTTAAGAAAGCAATGGACAAATCAAAATAATTAGGAAAAAAGTAAAACTATAGGGTCAGGATTAGGAAGGGTGAAGAATGATAATGCCCTTGTTACTACAGAAGTTAAATTAGTGGCACAGATAGCACTTGTCAAACAAAAAATAATCCAATAGCATTGACTTTTATTCATTCATGTTAAGTCACCTGAAATGATATCTGTTGCATTTAAATGCTCATTAATGTAAATGGCTGAACAAATCCATTTCAATGGATATTCAATATCCCACATAGTTAAGTCACTTCAACACAGCCTCATGACAACTCCCACACCAAAACAGTACTTTATTTTGTAAATTTTGACCCATTATTACTCCCATGTTATGGTTTTTTCAGTTGTTAAGTGTACAAGGTGAAGAAAAAAATTTAGTTAGATGGGGGTTGCACCTGGAAAATAAATTTCTCAAACTCCACATACATGTTTCAAAACTGCTGGGTCCCAAGTCCATCTATGAACTCCAGGGCTGCCAGTATCATGTGCAGCATACTAAAGCTACACTATCCGAATAGCTTATTATTTCTGCATAAATCAGGTCAATCAATGTGTCAACCTGTAACAGACTGTGCACTTTTAACTCAACATGGCAAAATATTCACTCTTTTGAACTTTACATCATCATTTGATGTCAAACAATGAAGCAAATCCCAACAGTATATACAAAAACAGCTTTGCATTTACAAAAGATTGTTTCCCATACTGATTAATTCAGGCAGCTAACTCATTGGTTTATGCAACTTTATTGAAGAAAAATAAATCAATTACTAGCAGAGCTATTAGTTGATCACTCATCCATTGACAACTTGCATCATTTATTCAGTGCTATATTAAACAGTGTATTGGAAGATAGATTAACTAATAGCTCCAAGCCTCCTAACAATTTAAATGAGAATTACAAAATGTTTGAGACCCTATTTTGGAATACAAAGGGTGTTTGACTTCCAATTTCCATTCTCTGTAGAACAAGAACAGGTCATTCCTTTATTGACATGCATAAAATACATCACATTTTCTGTTCTGCTGATGCTATAAATTCAATACCAATTCTCCAGCCACATCAGTTATGAGCATAAAGTATATCATGTAACCTCAAATCTCTAACAGTGGAAGGCTTAAAAAAAGACTGGATGCTAGAATAATGCTGCTTCCTTTGATGTGACAACTGAGCATCCATCTCCCTCCCCCTCAGATGATTTCTTCAGCATGTTAGAGCAGTGAGGAATGGTTTTAGTCTCATAACCAAGTTAGAGTGAAGACATTGGCCACATAATACACATGCTCCATTTTTAAAAAAATTCTGAATCTTGGGCAACTGTTCTCTTGTAACTACTTTACAGTTTCTAAAAGCAGTTATTGTCCAAAGCTGGAAGAACTTAAGTCTTCTCAGATGAGCATGTGAATGAATGGAGGGAGGTAAACAAAAAATAAAATTAAAAAAGATGAGGTCTGATAGGGGAGCAGCCGGATAAGAAAAATCAAAAAAGGAACAGTAATTTAAAGTTTATTCCAGCTATAATGCAGGTTATTCTGACTTTAAGGTAGCATCACATGGCATACTTCTGAGTCCATTCCCGAGATATTCTGTTGTACCTGTAAATAAAGAAGATGTTACTTAAAAAGTTAAAGAATTCTTAATACTTAGAAGGAAAGATTTCTGCTTTACCTCCAGACTCATCATGAAGTTCTCTCTCATGGTTATTAGAATTAAGCCAACTAGGAAAAAAAAAAGCAATGTGGGAAATGGAAGCCTTATGCTTCTAATACAATGTTCCAATACACTGAAAGTATTTTAATAGACACAATAAGGTGGCACTGAGACTGGGGAGGCTAACAAAAATCAAAGACCAGTTTTCTCTCCCCTACCACTGAGTTAAATGTTCTATTAGAAATTCTGTAATTAGTATCCATTCCAACACTTTAACATTTAAAAAAAAATCTTACAGTTTATCATGGACTTATGTCAGTGTGCAACATAGATTCTGAACATCTATAAACATTTTCATCAAAGCTGGAACCAAACAATTTTATCTGAATCCTACACCCTGAGAAATTACTAGAGCTTGAGTAATATCAGAAAATACCTTTGAGAGTTAAGCACAGGTAGAAGATTAGACACTGGGGAGGGTGAAAAACTGCAATTTTCAAGAGGGATGTGGGTGGGACTGGTATGTATGTGTTAATTAGAACACTTATGTGTTACTTTTAGAAAGGGTGGTGACTGGAGTAACAAGCCCCACCTAAGACCTGATAAATGGGAATTTCCACTAGGGATACAACTTGGGGGCATCTGTTTAAAAGATCAACAGATAATTCACACACGAGCAAGGTTATTTATTACTGAGGAACATCACTAATATTGACAAATGCTATCAATTTCTCCCTGTATTACATCCATGCCATAGGCTACTTACCAAAAATTATAGTGAGAACTTTAAGAAATAAATATACATCAAAGGGCACAAGAGAACTTTTAGATTTGTATTTCCAGTTTACACTTTGTAAAATATTAACTAGCTTCATTTCAAACCAAGAACTAAACATGGTTCCATTTTTCTAAACTTTGGCATACAGAAGTTCTTTCTACCATTCATGGTTACCTCATTTAAAGACACCCTCTCAAAAAGCCAGCACTATGAAACAAAGGTTTCATTTAGCATACACGGAGCCACACAAAGTATAGCTGATATTAATGCATGCTTGTCAGTAATGAACATTTAGTTTAGATGCTTAGAGGCTTTATTAAAAAAGTGTTTTCCCCTTATATTATTATTTCTGGGCCAAATTTGAACTAAATCACCACATTCCATATAGTACTGGTATAAAGGTTAAAATATACCAAATTTAGAATGTAAATACTGTGGTAGTTTGAAAAAGATAGTACGTAAACTTTAATTTCTTACTACTGTTATATATAACTGCTTTGCCATGCAAAAATTTTTTCAAGCAATGATGACTACTGGGTATACTTTCACACTAAACAGAGATCAAGCAGTTAACTGTACAGTTTTCAAAAAACTGTCACATGTTACCTTCTGTTAGTTAATACAGTGCCTTAAAACATGCAGCACTCAAGTGCTGGCAGTACCATGAATAAGCGCACCATAGAGTGCAGATCCTCTTACCCTACAACATAGCGTATTTCTCTGTCCACTCTCTTGCTAACCTATTGTACCTAATTGAACAAGTATACTTAGCGTTAATTACAACATACAACAAAGTTATAATGGTGGAGTTGTTCACAAAGATAATTCAAATATTTGAGAAATTCAGATATTTTTATGACAGTACCAGTATTTGTTTCAAAAACGTAACTGGGGTAAGGAAAACTTTTGCTTTCTTCCCATAAACTCAGTGACAAAGCAACGACCATGTTAGAAAAATAGAACATTTTAGACAGGCTATTCACTGTCACATAAACTAAAAACTATTAAAAAAAAAATCCCATTTCAAAAACTACCTTTCTGTACACTTTAACTATTATCTTTTCAGAAATAAATCATCAAATCTTCTTGGCACTGCCACAACTTACAACAGAGTGTAAGCCTAGCTCATTAAATCACTCTTTATATTATTTCCTTAAACTACTATATACTTACTTATCTCTGTCTGTTTTATAGATCCGTGCAATCTCTGGCACTAGGGGGTCATCTGGGTTTGGATCACATAGCAGTGAACAAATGGATAAAAGAACTGCAAATTAAAAAAAAAAAAAAAAAAAAAAGTCTGTTACCCAGAATTGGGAATTTGGATAAATAAAAGTATATTTAAAATCATATTATTAAAAAATCTCAATCCTCAAAAGATTTTTTAGCCTGTATCTTAATGTCAATGAAACAAGTCTGTACAGAGATTTTGCTTCATAGGAGATAAACTGCTAGTAGATAAGGAATGCTAAATACAGAGCTTTGCTGGAATCAAATTTAGTACTGACTAGCTATAAAAAATTCTGCCCAACTCAGGAGAGTTCTCAGATATTCAAATGATGCTATATCAGTTTGTTAATAATAATTTTTTAAAAGTGGCATTAAAATTTAAGCAACTGGAGTTTCTTGGTACTTTGAAGGGAGGAAATCTAGCAAAGCATATGCAGGAACACCTGTGCATATTATTCTCAGCTGTTAGGCATGATGAAAAAAGCCATTCTCTGGGCTGGCTTAGGAGAGTGTGTGACTCTTCATCTTGGGGGTTGTGGGTTCAAGCCCCATGTTGAGAGCATCAATTACTTAAATATTTAAAAAGAAAAATCCATTCTCTGCCCTATACTCTGGGAAGTTTCACAAAAACTCCAACTGCTCCACTCTTTTGTCTCCTTGAATTTATAAACTAACAGTACTGGTTAATTGAATGTGGAGATCTAGTTCTATTAACTAAGTGAGCCTTCTCAACTCTAGTTCTTACCTTGACCTATTCAATATATGAACTTGGAAAGGTATCAAGCACCACACATCATTTATCTAATTCAATCTGTATGCCTGTTATGTGCCAGACACTGCAAAATGTTATAAAATTTTAACATACAAAAAAATCTTCAAAGATAATAGTACCATGACAGTACTAATGTAATGTATTACAGCAAATATAATTTTAAACCCAAAAGGCAGGAGGGCACATATAAAGAAACATAGTATTGAGTTTTATTCCCAAAAGTGATAAACCTGGAATCTAGTATTAAGATATTCTTGATACTTTATCTATATAGTATCTGTACTGTATCTGGTATTAAGAGAGCCTGATTTGCAAGGGAACTGGAATGTATCTCAAGAAGGTGAAAAGCATCTAAAACTAAGTCACACTCGAAATTACAGCAGCATTCACCAAAACTGATTTTTTTCTTCTCCAAGAGTGATTTCAAATTCATTGTACAAACATATCCGAAACACTGTCTTAATTAGCAACAGTAAAAAACCCTCATTTTTTGTACTAAGGAATGCTACATCAACACCAAAACACAAACTTTACTGGAAGGCAAACTTCCCATTATGCAGTTTGTTGTAGTTCATTTGTGTATGTGTGTGTGGGGGTGTGTGTATGACAAAAGCCACCATAGTCATTCAAAATGGAGAAAAGATGAAGGCACTCCATCTCTTATCTGGGATATTCATGTGGAGACTGGATAACCTATTTGAGATGACACCTAAAGGAACCTTATTAAAAGTAGAAGACCAGAATTACTCTAGAGACATTTCCAAGACTCTAATAATTTTAGCTTATTACTAGGTAGGAACAATCTATTAAACACACCACCTAAGTTACTTTAAAAGCCTTTTTACCTAAAAAATACTGTAAGAAACACAAGAATGCAAAACCAGAATCTTCTTATAATGGAAACCAAGATTTAAAAGCTCTATTAAACTTCAGATCTATCATTTTATAAAATGCAGAAGCAGGAGTTGAGATGTGAGTGGCCTAGGATTGAAAACTACTACAGAAATCTACTAAAGAAAGCTAACTATTATTTGCAAATAATGTCTATATCCTAATTTGCATTTTAACCTTTCCCCACGAAGTCGTTAATCAATACTGCTAAAGGCACAAACAGATGTAACTTTTTTCCCCTCCCCATCTCTTACAAATATACTGGCATAAAGTGGAAGTAGGCCCCAAAATGAAACTTTATTTTTTTTAAAGATTTTATTTTATTTCATTTATTGGACTGAAAGAGTGAGTGAGGGAGCATGAGCATACAAGCAGGGGGAGCAAGAGAAGCAGGCTAGGCTCCCCCCTGAGCAAGAAGCCCAACGTGGGGCTCGATCCCAGGACCCCAACTCTAGCCCAAGGCAGATGCCCAACTGACTGACCCACCCAGGCGCCCCAATGAAACTCCTTTACTCTGGAAATCAGAGCAGCTCAGGACTCTTTCTCTAAAAGTACTTTACCTTTAGAAATAGTTAAAGCAGGAGACCACTGTGATCTTAGAATATCGAGACAAATGCTGCCATTACTGTTAATATTTGGATGATAAATTCTTGTTGTAAATGCAACCTAAAATAAATAAAAAATGTTTAGTTATTTTGCCCCAAGTGAAAATGAGCATCCTAATCTGAGAAGACTTTTAAGCAAGGCTTACAATACTGTGTGTCACACACTCACACACACACACTCTCTCTCTCTCTCTCAAATGGCTAAAACCTACTTATACATATAAAAAGACTAAAAATTACAGAAACTGGTTTGTATATTCTGATTAAGATCTTCCAGGGTCTCTCTCTTTTTAATTAAAATGAAAAATATAACCTTGGGGCAAAAATTTTATTATTTAATGATATGATGGCATATTACGAAGGTTAACTTTGGCACTACCATGTCAGGAGTATCAAAAGAGCATTGTGAACGGTAATCAATATTCATTAAAAAATAAAGGAACTTCAGAATGTAAACCAAATCTACAGACCAACTCATTTAGAGGTATCAAGTTACAAAAGTGTGTGCTTTAGTCTGCATTTCCACTGTACATAAAATACAAATCTGAATGATCGCGAAAGTGTTTCATCTGAAGTAACTATTACATTGCACCTATAATGGGATTGCAAAGATTGCTGAAGTGCCAATGTTTTGTTATTTCTCTTTTTAAATTCATATAGGTTTGCTTTCTGTTAACTGTTCTGAAGAATCAAGACCTTACGCTTTTAATAACTGTTGACCAGTCACCTCAGTGCATCAAGCAACTCTAAGTTTTGATAGATTTATTGTCATATATGCAAATGCAACCCCCTGACAGACCATGTGAACCCTAACAAACACAGCACAGGGTTCAACAGTACGGGCAAATGCACACGAAACTAATACTTGAAGCCTACTACTACAAAGGTTCATAATACAAATCTCTATGAGCATAATAAACAGTGGAAAAACCTTTCACATAATGTATCAGAGTCCTGCAACATTAAGGATAAGTCAGTTCTTATCTCCATTTACAAAGTTCAAATTACAAAGTTCAAATTGAGGTCTAACTGCTCTCTTAACTAAAGGTTGTCAGCATTCTGTATTAGTGACTCAATACATATATATTTAGCCTTAATTATTCTTATTCACTACATGTACATACCCCAATTTAGCCTTACTTATGCAGAACCTTGATTTCTAAGAATATTCTACTCCTCTGAAATATTGCACAGATCTTATTTACTAATGGATTTGGGGGGGTAAATACTTGCCTTAGGTGGTTTGAAGGGGTAGTCTGTAGGAAAATGAATTGTCAAAAAGAATACACCGCCTTGATATGGGCTGTCATTCTGGTGAAAAGAAAAATTTGCTTAACTCTGATATTTAAAATACTAATGCTAAATAATGCATGTAACATTTCTATTTTCTAAGCATTTCTTTACCATGAAACAAGATTACCTGTTTTTGCTGCAAGAGAGAGTATATATCATTACACAATTCAGTTCATATTACTAAAACACCACAATCAAAATTTCTTATAGAACAATGAACCCCTATTTACTTAGATCCCATTTTATTTAAGTCACCAAAGAACTGAAAAATTAACCTGAATCCAAATGTTCTAGATCCTTATTTTCACAAAGGAAAAGTATACTTAGCAATAAAGTCTACATACAGTATTATATATCAAACCTGAATTTGAAAAAAAGGTCTTATATTTATTTCTGATAATGACAGCCATATACACATATATGGCTTTGCACCTCAACACACCACTCTGGTCACTGGCAAACCAAAATGCTGGCTATTGCAGGTTAACCTTCAACTGCCTTCAACAGAAGCAAAACAGAAACAAAATAGTTTTGTTTTTGTTTATTTGACAGAGAGAGACACAGCGAGAGAGGGAACACAAGCAGGGAGGAGTGGGAGAGCAAGAAGTAGGCTTCCCACCAAGCAGGGAGCAGCCCGATGTCCAACTTGATCCCAGGACCCCGGGATCATGACCTGAGCAGAAGGCAGACACTTAACAACTGAGCCACCCAACGCCCCCAAATAGGTCTTTAACAAGTTTAATTCCCAACTGGCTCCTCAAAATCTTCATTTTTAAAAACATTTATTTAAATCATCTTTACACCCCAACATGGGGCTCAAACTCATGACCCTGAGATTGAGTCACATGTTCTTCCAACTGATTCAGCCAGACATCCCTCAAAATTCTCATTTAAAACCACAATTTTTTTTGAAGTTGAGAGAGAGAGAGAGAGAGAGAGAGAGAGTGTGTGTGTGTATGCACATGCAAGTGCAGCAAGGAGGGGAAGAGTCTTAAGCAGACTGCTGAGCATGACGCCTGACTTAGGACTTGGTCCCAGGACCCTGAGATCACTACCTGAGCTGAAACCAAGAGTTGGATGTTCAACCTATTGTCACCCAGGTGCCCCCAAAACGATGGAAGATTTTTTTCAAAACCATACTGAATTCTCCAAAACAAATCAATAAACAGGATTACAAATTTGGAAAACAATGTGAACTGCTCTCCCACTTCAAAAGAGAACAGAAATTTTCAAGCTATAGCATCACTCTTTCTCCTTTGTTGTTTTGCTTATTATATAATCTGAGTATGAAGAACTCTCTTAATAAATATTATATAATGTTAGTACATAAGTAACTTGCTAGAATTTTACATTTAATTTAACCAATACCAGGAAAAAGAGAACATTGTATTCCCATTTTACGGCTAGATACAAATGGGACTTGAATAATTTGTGGTCTAAGAACCAAGACTGGAACCGAGGTCTTATGAAGATCACTGGTCAACATGGATCAGAGAATGATGACAAAAGACAGTGACCTCATTAAAACCTTTAGGGTAAAACATAATAACCGCGTAACTGCTTTTGGATATGCAAAGAAGAGTCACACGTCGGGTTCCCTGCTCATCAGAGAGCCTGCTTCTCCTTCTGCCCCTCATCCTGCTCGTGCTTGCTCGTTCTAACAGATAAATAAAATCTTAAAAAAAAAAAAACAAAAAACCCTTAACTGTCCTACAGATCAGGTATGTATAAGGGACACAGAGAACAATTTCTTATATTGATGGGCAAATGTTCTGAAGAGACATGCAATAAAATGTTGCAAACATTATGAAAAATGAACAGGGCATACCTGCAACTTGAAGGAAAAATGTCAATTTAGTGATTAAGAATGAAATTCAAAGAAACATATAACTAGTATAATCAAAGAACTACAACTTGAGTCCTTCTTACTCCAAAGTCTTCTCATATTGCCTACAAAATTTAATTCAAAAAACTAAGACTGCAAAGCAGCATATAAAAGTATAGAAAAAATAAAGCACAAATATGGTCTGAATTCAGTAACATTCCTTTGTTAACAGCTACATTAACTTGGAATAGATGCTTCAAATGGCACAGTTTTACAAAACAGACTAATATGGAAAATGTTTACACAGTGTATAATGAACCATTTAGGGTACTCCTAAGCAGTAAAAGTTTTTATAAAACCAAACTACCAAAGTTCTGAGTTTTCATTCCAAGTTTCATACAATCAGAAGGGCCGTATCTGACTGCTTCTGAATAAAGGCAATCTGATGGTAAGATTTAGGGAAAGCCAAATTTCATTTCACTTATTCAAAAACAAACAAAAAACAAACCTCAGGGATGAAAATATTTCAGTGTTAAAATTTAACACTACAATTTCATCAACTCAAAGAGGAAAAACTGGTAAAACCACAAGATCCAGAGGTAACCAAACCGAAGTATGCTATCTAAAAAACTGAAGCTCTATTATCAAATTTAGTATGAATTGAAAGCAAACAGAAAACAACAAAAGAAAAACAAAGAAGAATACTTTAATTTGTAACCTCACCCAAGTCTTAGAAATCCAGAATTTATACCAGATCTCTTTAAACACCCTCTACTGATTTTAACTCCAATCAGTCCGAAGTCATTCCTTCTCAATGTCAGTATCCCTCCCTCAGGACAATCATAAAGTCTTGGTATTTCCCCAGATCCATCTTTTGCTTCTATCTCCTGACTCATACTTATTTTGGTTAAATCTTGAATTTTTCTCTAGTAACCACAAACCAGTAACTCATCACTGATCAAAGTAGTTATTAATCTTAACGATCCTTAAAATCTCTTAAACTAGCTTCCTCTCTTTTATGCCCACTGCCTGCCACTACCTCCCTTCGTTCAAGATCTTATGATCTTTTGTTTATATTATAGCAATGGCTTACTTTTGGTATTCTTGCCTTCACTCTGGTTTTTTTCTTCTAATTTATCCCTTATCCTAATGCTGAAGTTGTCCTAAAACACAAGTTACATTCCTGCTTGAAATCTAGCACAGCTTTCAAGATAAAGTGCAAACTCCTAAACACAAAAGGTGCTTTATGGTCTCCTTCCCACCAATATAGTTGGTCTCATCTTCCACCTCTTTTCCCGAATATGCTCTCTCTACTGGACTTAAAATATTGCACACATCTCCTTTTTCTCCTACTTGAAATATTCTTATCTGTATCCTTATCTTCTTCATCTATAGGACTGTACCTACACTGTACCATCCATCTCAAGTTTAAATATCCTTAAAAAGACAATACAGCCTTCTCTTTATTTAGTTCAATATGCTTGTTGCCCTTCTTTTATACCTTTCTATACAACAGTTATTAGTACCCAACATACTTATATAACTTATATTTTCCTCTTCCTCTAGACTACAAAGTTCCTTAAAAAGATACTGAAAGGGTAAGTTTTCACACATCATTAGCCTCTGCAGGAACTGACATAATACACTTAAAATAAGTTGAAAAATAACCCTTATGGACCAGTAAGACAATACCTATGAACCAATTATTTGACCAGATGGTTTTTGCAGGTGATTTTCCTCAGGCTGGCTACATTACATTACCCAAAAATGGTACTTTCTTCCACGGCTGTATCAAAGATTAGGTGGAAGTAAGGGTGGTTCTCCAAGTAACTTCAAATTATCTTTCTGCCAGTTCCATTTCCAATTAAAGAAACATCAAGTGTATAAATTATCAGATGAGTCAATTTCTCCTAACTGCATCAATTGTTAATGGGAACTACCCTTAATTAAAAAAAACAAAAACTTAAAAACCACCAGTTTAAAAACCCCACAGCCAGCAATGCTCTGTCAATTCCTTCAAAGGTTTAATTTTTATCAGTATTTGTGCTTCCAAAGTACCCTACCTTCGGAAAGAATAAGCCAGTTCAAACAGTTATTAGAAAAAAGCATTCTGCCTCATAAATTTAATGATCGAGAACATTTCGAGACTACAATATGCTAAAATCTAATAGTTGACTCTGTACTAAAACTTAAATTAGATGTTCCAGTCCTTAGGAACCTTTATTTACGTGGCACTGCCAATCATTTTTACTGACCTAAGAAGTACTCCAAAGCAAAAGTACTTTTGTCACCATTTATTCTTTCAGCAAATCTGCAAATATATGGATTGTTATATGACCAATGGCCCTATGTTTTAGCTCATGTCACATACTAACAAAATAAAGCAACTGGTGATGTAATCCTAAACTGTAATGTTTTATCACAAAATGTAATCAAAAGCCAAACTAAGAATGATTTATTTCATTGATAACTCTACAAGGATAACTATTAACTATTTGCAAACTGGCACCTAAACATGTGCTTAAATATAGTTTTTGCTTTTGTTAATCAAGGAATATTTATTTTTATAAGATTTGTATTTATTCACTTCTCAAACAGAGCACACATAAGCAGGGGGGAACAGTAGGCAGAGGGAGAAGCAGGCTCCCTGAGGAACAAGGAGCTGATGTGGGACTCATTCCCAGGACCCTGGGATCAAGACCTGAGCCGAAAGCAGACACTTAACTGACTGAGCAACCCAAGCGTCCCAATCAGGGAATATTTAAATAGTTCTGGTAATCAAGTATTTTTTTTTTAAAAGCAAAACTGTCATTGATATACATTAGAAGGCTGCTGAAAAAATTTACAGGGAATAGCCATAATCTGAAATAGGTATGAAAAAGTAAAAAGTTTTTTGAAAATGAAAGCAAATCAAGTGGATAGCTACAAAAAGGTCAGGGTAAGCAATCCTTTTATTCTCTGGAGAATTACCAGTATAAACTACTCACACTTCACTTTCATTTACTCTAAGTGTATTTCCTTTTGGAAAGACAGTTCAATAAACAGTAAAGTCTCAAAGTCCAGAAGAAAAACATCACACTGATTGCAAAGAGTTTGTTTATTATGCACACCATCCAATTAGAAGTCCTGATCACTAACTCTTTAGTGCTTTATTTTTTTTTAAGATTTTATTTATTTATTTGACAGAGAGAGATTACAAGTAGGCAGAGAGGCAGGCAGAGAGAGAGGAGGAAGCAGGCTTCCTGCTGAGCAGAGAGTCTAATGCGGGGCTCAATCCCAGGACCCTGGGATCATGACCTGAGCTGAAGGCAGAGGCTTTAACACACTGAGCCACCCAGGCGCTCCTCTTTAAGTGCTTTATTAATACTTCAAACTAATTTTAACAATGAGAGGTCATTTTTAAAGCACCATTTGGATCAAAGATGAGCTTTTATCTGGTGCAAATTTTAGGATATTTTATTAAGTACGCTTTGAAAATGGGTTATCTAAAATGAGAACATTCTAGAAATTACAAATGCAAGTGCCTAAAAGGTAGGCAAAATGAATGCATAGAAATAGTGTGGGACACAAGCTCTGTATAAAAAAGGGAGGTAGCTGCTACTCCATCCCAAGCCATTACTGCCGTGGAATGAAGGTCTAGTCTGGCTTTTTCTGTGAAGTTAGCCAACTTTTAAAACGTTCTAAGGACCAAACTGGTTAAAAGTCACACTGAGTTACCTATGTGTATTTAAAATAAATAAATCACAATTTTGTTAACAAATAAAAGGAAGCATTTTCAAAGCAAAATAAGATTTACAACAGTAAAAACAGGCCTTGAAACAACTGGAAATGAACAATTCTGACTTTGAATAGTTTCCTAAATTAGAATATAGGCAGATTTCAAATTAAGAAGCTAAATATCCCCCACTACCAGTACACCAAGTTTAACTTTGATTCACAATCTCCTTACCTTTAAGTCCTAACATCATAATTACTCTAACTCAATCATTCCTGCTATGGATTTCCCATAAAATTACTCCCATTAAGCACTTCATTTATGTATCACTTAACTTCCCACGTTACCACACCTGTTTTAACCATCTCTCCCAGTAGGTAAGTTCCCTAAAGAATGAGAGGGACCATGTCTATCCTTAATGGCTGGCACACAGTGAGGGATCACAGTAAAGATTACAGTTATCAAACTCAGAACTACGGAATAAAAACTTACTAACTTTTCCAAGAGCATTTCTCCTTTAAGAATGACAGACATCTATCTATAGACCATTAACTCACCAAGTACATTATTGACATTTATGCTGAGATTAAACCACCAAAGGGAGGGGTGCAGATTATGCCTTCCAAATCAAAAAAATATTAAGTATTGTGCAAGATACAGTCTTACCCCAGGTTGTTTTACTGCGCTCTAATTCTGTGAAATTCTTAGATGGTATCCATAATTCTGAATATTCAATTATCCAGCATATAAAGTTTCTTATCTACCCAGGATAGAAAGGAATTTTGCTGTATTCAAAATATCACTTTCTACCTAAAAATACTCAAATTTTGTAAAAAAACTAAGGAAGAATCAAGTATCAAAATAATACAATAAAAACTTAAGATTTTCAGCAGCAACAGGAATACGATCTTTGAGTAACACCATGGTAGAGCCAGTTAAATTAATTGGCTCTATAAGTAAAAGAAAGCTCTATGACAACGCTTTACATTCTTATGAAAGAAAAGCCAGATAAAGTGAAAAAAAAAAAAAAAAAAAAAAATCTGATAGGCCAGAGATGCTATTTTCTAGAACCTGAATACACAGACACATAGCACATGTAACAAATTTCTATTCATTGAATCGTTATGCCTTTCAAAAACAGTACAACTATGGCAATTCCAAAAGAGTACTAAAATGTAATAACATAAACATAAGACTAAGTTAAATACAACTCAGTCAATGCTGAACCTTCAGTTAAAAGCAGAATGTTTTAGGGACGCCTGGGTGGCTCAGTTGGTTAAGCGGCTGCCTTCGGCTCAGGTCATGATCCCAGCGTCCTGGGATCGAGTCCCACATCAGGCTCCTTGCTTGGCAGGGAACCTGCTTCTCCCTCTGCCTCTGCCTGCCTCTCTGTCTGCCTGTGCTTGCTCTCTCTCTATAACAAATAAATAAAAATAGAATTTAAAAAAAAAAAAAAAAAGGCAGAATGTTTTAATTCTTAATACTTACAGGTCCCATAATTGTGGCTTGCCAATGAAACACTAGGGAAATACAAAACAAAACTGTTGTTATCTAAAAACGTACAAGCTTTTTTGAAATTAGCCATTAAAACCAACTTGAAAGTTACTTACTATCATCCCCAACTGGACCTGCAGAACATTGTGCTGGAGGGTCACGGGCCAAATCACTAAGTTCCTACACCAAAACAGAAAATGACGGGTCATGTAACCATAATAAAAAATGTAAGCAAACAAAGAAGTCAACTGTTTATTTTCACCCCATTCTTTAAGGAACATACCATCAGTTCACATTAATACATTCTAGTAAAAGAGAGAAAGCATAAGTAGCCAGTCCAGATCCTGGGACACAGCATGCATAAATATGAAAATTTACACCAATAAAAGCTGTGCAAACCAAAAAAGTTCTATCAGATAGTTTCATGGCTTAAGAACTTAGACAAAGCAGTTCTCAATACTCATGTTGTCTGATAAACTTCCTTGACATCTCAGAGTTTCTACCATCTCAAATCCTGCTATTTTCAAACCACACTAATCACAGACTTCATTTTCCACTTGAAAAATCTCTCATGGGGCTAGGTAGGTATTCTTTTTTGTTTGATCTTATTCCTGCAACTCAACCATGTCTTTTAGACAATGTTGATTAAAATTACAACTCTGGAAGTACCTGTAATTTGCTCATAGTAAAAACATGCAGTTTCCAAAAGTCCACCTCACCTTGTATTTACAAATATATACTTAGCTCTTCCATGACTTGTATGTAACACATATGGATAATGCAGTAAGAAAACAGTTATTTCTTTACTGTTTTTTTAAATTTAAGATGATGCAACTTTATCTATATATATACCCCTATATATACATCTTTATAGGGATTTATAGACAGACCCATGAGGTAATAGGGGGCTTCTTAAAAAAAAAAAAGGGAATACACAACGCTGTAGGAAGATAACTAGAGTAAGTATCTACCTCTGTTATATGGTCAAAATGCGGTTTAGGAAATGGCCAATTGTTTGGGAGTGATCAATCTAGATTCACTCCATTAAAAAAAAAAATCAATGAAAAATCAATGCATAAGAATTGTCCTTGTAATCATTTCACAAAATATCAGAACATTATGTTGTATATCTAGAACTAAAAACATTACAAGTCAATTATATTTCAATAAAATGGGTGGAAGGGGTTGCTCTGATATACTCTTATCTTGCTTCTGAAAATATACCATATTTGCTTTTAAGATTATCAAATCAGCCAGAGAGATCCCAAGATTCACAATCTCAGGATAATGGAAGATCAGACCATTTCTGCTTGCCTTTGTAAATATACTGTCACGTGTTCAGCATATGTAAAAACGGGAGAAAATTCATTTCGACCACTTCTGATCCTGATAATAGGAATTACAGAAACTCTTGACTAGAAGTTAAACAAATGGTTAAAAGAAACTATGTATGGGGGCACCCAGGTGGCTCAGTAGGTTAAGCCTCTGCCTTCAGCTCAGGTCCTGATCCCAGGGTCCTGGGATCAGCCCTGCATTGGGCTCTCTACTCAGCAGGGAGCCTGCTCCCCCACCCTGGTCAAATAAATAAACAAACAAATAAATAAAAGAAACTATGTATGGCTTTGGCTTAAAAATAAAAACAAACACCCTTACAAAGTATCAAATGATTTTGAACCACACTAAGTTTTTGAAAACTATTATTTTTTTGACTAAAAATAGAAATGTACTTCCAACTTGAACTGACTATCCATTATGAAGCAAATTACTTTTTCATAGGCCAGGTAAGGTTTCATATGGTATTTATATCCCATAATCAGCCACTTTTATTATAATGGGAATCTAACACCATCTCAAGGCATAAAAATTTTACTGTACATAAGAATTAAATAGTCTAGTTTAACTAATATGAACAGAGAATTCTCCCATGTTCCAGAGCTTATATAACACTGGCCCATCAAAAAAGATACCAAAAGTTAATTTATGGAGTCAAATTCCCTCTTTCCTTCAGAACATAAGGGTTCAAAATAAACAAAAAATCCCTTCAGAAAACCCCCACAACTTACCTGTTCCAAGCCACCCCCCCTTTTTTCCACAAAGATTTACCTCCTAGTTTCTTATAGTGATCTATCCCAAATTATGTACTTGTTTAAACCTGAAAAGAAATATTATTTTAAAATAAAAACCAATCTAATGTTGGTTGATCTAACAAAATATCCAAGTGACCTTGAAAGAACTTCATTCTAAAAACAACTGCAGGATCTATAAAGTTGATCTAGAATACATTAACACTGATTTGAAAATTACATTTTGATTATGAAGAATTTAAGAAAATATTTCTTATACATGAAACAAGTTTTTAGGCACAGTATTTATAAATCATTAAGCCTTTATATGCTGGCATTATTACTCTACAGTGAAGGTCTAATTTCAGCTTTTCCCTCCCATAATTTCAGAACCTTAATTCTCAAATAATTTTGAAGTGCCTTATTTTTCAAGTTATCCATGACCAAGACACCTCTGAAGTAATAACCAGAGATCTAATATTAGGCCAATTACTTTACATACTATAAAATCTACTTTAAATGCAACACTGAAAAAATGACGTAACTTATTTTAAGGATCAAAACAGGTCTTTTTGGGGTGCCCAGGTGGCTCAGTGGGTTAAGCCTCTGCCTTTGGCTCAGGTCATGATCTCAGGGTCTTGGGATCAAGCCCTAAATCAGGCTCTCTGCTCAGCAGGGAGCCTGCTTCTCCCTCTCTGTCTGCCTGCCTCTCTGCCTACTTGTGATTTCTCTCTCTGACAAATAAATAAAATCTTTAAAAAATGAAAAACAGGTCTTTTAAATCATGTACCAGCACTCATCTCTAAGATAACAAGTAATCCTCATGACATAATATTATGCCTATAGCATAAACAAACGAGATTACAGAATAGTACCTTAGCAAGGAAAAAATATGAGAGAAAGCATAGTAACAAGTCATTTTAGACATTTTTCTATATATATGACATTTTGTCTACTCAATAAATATCTTACTCTGCTTTCATGAAAAATGTTTTTCCCTCTGAACTTTTGATTGTAGTGTTTGGTTAATGGTGGCTGACAGTCACCTGTTTCTCAGACAGGGCTAATCACAGAATTTTGTTCCTTCAGCCTGTGATTAGCTCAAAGGGTTGCAAAGCAACCCAAGCCAGGACCTGACCTAATCAAGTCCATCCATCTCTGCCTGGTTTTTCAAACTGAAGCTGGAACACTTTTTTCTTCTCTAAATCAGAAGCTGTATGGTTGTGACCTAGAGCTGTTGGCAGCCATGTGCCCTGAAATTACATGGTGAATCCAAAGAAAAAGAGATCACATTGAGCAGTGGAGATAATAAGAACTGACTTGGCATATACACATGCAATTTTAGTCCCTGAGGTTGTAATTTGTTCTGGGTTCCTATAGCTATTTCCTTTGATTGTTAACCACTCCAGCTTTCCTTTCAATAAATCCAAAGGGGGAAAAACCCCAAGAGTAGGAGACCCATTCTAAGCAGAGAGCTACTGGGACCCACATAGACTTTATCCACTAAAGCACAATGTAATGCTCAAGTCTTGTTTTCTGAAAAACATGTAAGAAAAAAAATCTAAGTGAAGCAGTCTTAAAATTAAGCTAGAGGGAGCAGCCACGTGCCCTGTCTAGCAACTTTTAATCTAATCACAGAAACCAAAGGTTAATTTAAGTCCATTTCTAAAATGAAAAGTACAATATCTGCTATTAAAGTTTCACCATCAAAACATTTATTCACTTATAGGAAGACTGCATTTTTGGTATCTAGCAGGTTAGGCTTGAATAATACCAAGATAAAACATGAATGACTTTTCCAACAGACTGGGGTAATATAAAGTAGGCACAATGCAAAAACAAAAAACTACATTTCAACAACTTAAGTGCTTAAAATAAAGGCATTCAAATACTTTGTGAATCTTAAAAAGGTAACCACTAACCTTGCTTGGGTTTAAAAACAGTGACAACTGAGCTGGGTCTTGATGGAGAGGGATAAGCATTCCAAAGAGAGAAATTCATTCAAAGTTGAGGGTGTAAAAGAACACAAGGCTTTAAAATTTGCTTATAGTCTTACCTACCAGAAACACAAAAGGGTACAGGTAAGGAAGTAACGCATGTTGCCAGAAAGGTTAACCATGGCTAGGATCCTCTGTGAGCTTTGAATATGTCAGACTATCCCAAAGGCAATGGGAAATGGACAGTTTTATTTTTGTTTTAAAGATTTACTTACTTGAAAGAGCAAGAGAGAGCAAGCACAGTGGGGGCCATGCTGAGGGCACCCTACATGGGGCTCAATCTTACAACTCATGAGATCATGACCCAAGCCGAAACCAAGAATCAGATGCTCAACTGAGCCACCCAGGCGCCTTGAACCATGAGATAATTTTTAAGCAAGAATAAGACAAATCAAATTTGTTTTTTTTTTTATTTTTTTAAATGTATGGACAAATAGTACACTAGGAGGGATTCTTTGAATTTTAACTTACTAGGTCATATCCTCAAAGTACCCACAAATCTGTATACCCAACCTGTTAGAATTTTTACTATTTCTTCCTTATTTAAAAAAAAAACAAAGAAAATGTTGCAGATATAATTGACAATCCCTCACATACTCCTCAAATTCCATTTCCTTTCTCCCACAGGAGGTAACAGATTATCCCAAATTTGGCTTCCACTATTTCTCCACATTTTTACACTCTACTAGGTATGTATCTTTTCACATATAGCATTGTGTTGCAGGTTTTCAAATTTTAAGAGACAAAAAAACTATGAATTTACACAAAGACCTGTATCTACATATCTCTATATATGTACACTATTCAGAACATTGGCTCTTAACACTATTTATAAGGACTTCTATTGCACTTCTATTCCCCCAAAAACACAATACTTGCGCAAAATTTTAATTTGTGGGGTATCAAAGACCCATCCCCATTTTGTAGGAATCCCTAATACAAAGGACAGAGAAGTAGGTAACTACATTAGGAAGCTATAGCAGTAATTCAGGTGAGAGAAGAACATGAGAACTAAGTCACTGAGGATGATAAAAGATCTTAAATAACAAGCATTTTATTTTTAAAACAATCTTATGGAAATAGGCCTTATTTCTACTTTACATCAGAACCCCTTACTAGGGGAAAGAATGCATTCAAAGTGTAGGACATACTACCCTTTGGTGTTATCTACTACACACTTGAAAATTAAGGTCTAAGGATGGATCTCCAAATGGCTGCTTTTTCAAAAGGGTGTCCTTACATCAAAAATGTAGTTTAAAAATTTGATATGGCATTTGCAAAACTGAAGAAAAATATTTCAACTGTACCAACTCAAGTCTCTATTCTACTCAAGGTATATTTTATTGGACTTAAGATAAATTTTCAATGAAGTACCTACTCAAAGATTATTCAAAAGTAATTTTGTCTTTGGTTTTAACTTTATGAAATGACTTTAAGCCCTAAATTTCCTAGGCTTTAGGGACAAAAACAATTTGTAAAATTATATGAAGAACCGAAACCATTAGCTCTTTGCTTCCTAGCAGGGAGGTACAGTGGCAAGGACCAAAGAAAACAGCCCACATACAGTACCTATATAAAGTGTTCATACTGCTAACCATCCCTTTCCCCAAGAACAGCATTACTAAGGTGGCCTCTTGGCCAACTATTAAGACCACTAAAACAGCAAAGAGGCTGGCAGGGAGATTGGCACACACTAGGAGTTGCTAACAGCTCCACTCACAGTGAAACGACACTATAACTGACCAAGGGCATACAAGGACATAAAGAAAAATAAAACATCACCAAAGTTAGACATCTCTTTGCCATGGTGTGTTCTTCTGGAGGGTATTTTCCTTTTGGATCATCTTCCTATGAACTGCTTCTCCTAAAACCTTCCTGCACAACACCTGGCTAGCATGAAAATCAAGGCCTCTTCTCACTTAGAAGTATGCTTCTCCTTCCCATTTAAAAACCTAAACAGACTCATAAGGAGTCAAGCAAATCTCTCTGTAAGGAAACCAAAAGGTACAGCTTAAGCCACTGAGCGTTCTCATCTGGAGGTATGTAATTAAACAGTAAAGAGTCTGACCATTCCTTTTCTGGGACTTATAAGAGAAAGCCTACAGTTTATCTTGAGAAAGATCTTTAATCATTATAGCACACAGGATCTCTTTGACAGTTGACTGTTAGAAGTAAATCATGAAAATGCTGAGACACGCTTAGAAGTCTAAACATACTGCTAAATATTTGCTTCTTGCTTCTCTCATTACATGTTACTCATTTCTTTTTTTTTTTTTTTAAATTTATTTATTAGTTAGAGAGCGAGCGAGCACAGGCAGACAGACAGACAGGGCAGAGGCAGAGGCAGAGGGAGGAGCAGGCTTCCTGCTGAGCAAGGAGCCGATGTGGGACTCGATCCCAGGACTCTGGGATCATGACCTGAGCCGAAGGCAGCCACTTAACCAACTGAGCCACCCAGGTGTCCCTACATGTTACTCATTTCAAAGTGAAAGGACGAACCATAGACTATGGAGACTATGAAGAACAGGAAGCCAAGGTATTAAACACAAAGGTATACAGAAGTGATAGAGACATATAAAAAAATGGTCTCTGCCTTTAAGGAACTTATAAACTGGAAATGTAAGAACTATTTATGAATGATGAAGCTACACAGCCATGTCAGATCAGTGTCCAGTAAGTTTTAATATCTCTAGGAATAACTGTTTAAGCATTCTGCTAATCGTTCTTCCAATGATAGCCTCTACTTATGTTAGATTAACATAACCAAAGTCAGCATTTATGAAACCAAAGATGACTGCTATGGTAACATCAAGTTCACAGGTTCCATCCTTGAGTACAGTAATTATCACCACCATGTTCACAACCATTTGTTATCCCATATTCCACCATTCATCTTGCACATTATCACACAAAGGTCACAATGATAGTAGTATCATAAATACAATTCCCATCATCACTTTTGGGAAAACTTAGAAGTTCATGCCATTACTGAAGGGTAATTTCTTGTATTAAAGAGTCAGTTTCTTTAAAAACTTTTGACTTAAAGACAAGATGTGTGTAACTATGCGAATCAGTGTCATACAGACCTATACTGAGCAACAGAAAATACTACCTTGGGGGCTGGAGGAGATGAGGCCATGAGGTGGGAGGCAAGAAGAGAGCCTTTACAAGAAATTTTGAGGTAAGAATCACCCTCAAGGAGCCTTTACAACCTAGCAAAATATAAGGTACATATTCAGACCAATGTCAGGACGAAATACAGTACAATTAATTGCCTAATTAGGCAGATGAGAACTGCTCTAATTGTTCTTATAAAGATCAGGTTTACCATGAAGTAAAAATTTGTATTACATTTAACGCTCTGAAATTTTTACATATCATGTGTAGACACAAATGGTAAGGAAGGCAACAGCATACATTTCAGAGATGTATCCTTACCATAAATTATTTAACAAGGAAGCTTAGGAAAATATTTTGGGATCTGAACAATTTCATAGAGCTACAGACTCAAGAATAAGAAGGAATATTCACTTTAAAATCGTAGCTTGGAATTTAGAATTTGAGAAATCCTTAAAATTTCTTTTACCTTAAGGATTAACAGGTAGGTAGGTGCTACAAACCATGCCTCATTGTATCACTGACACTATATTAATTTCCTGTTTAGTTGTAATTACAGGTTAGACAGTGTGCTAGTTTGCCTAATTAGACAAGATATAAAGAACAGGTTGAATAATACTACAATTTTCTTTCTTTAAATCACCACTTAAGTCACTTAAAATTATTCAAAGCTATTCTTCTGTAGGCACTATCTAAATGAGCAAAAACAGCCAAATTTAGGTTCTCAGCTTTGATAAATAAAAGCATACAAGACATTTCATAGATATAAAAAAAAAACAAAATTAATAGCAGTCCAGTGGTGGAACAGATCCAATTATAAATTAGCTTTGAAATGATAACAAGGCTAAGATGAATGTGAACAAGTACTCCTTCTAAAAATGAACCAGTGGGCGCCTGGGTGGCTCAGTGAGTTAAGCCGCTGCCTTCCGCTCAGGTCATGATCTCAGGGTCCTGGGATCAAGTCCCGCATCGGGCTCTCTGCTCAGCAGGGAGGCTGCTTCTCTCTCTCTCTGCCTGTCTCTCTGCCTACTTGGGATCTCTCTCTGTCAAATAAATAAATAAAATCTTTAAAAATGAACCAGTAACCAAGTTCTGATTCACAACTGAAACCTACAAGGCCAATTATGATAAATCCTGCAATGAAAAGTTGAAAGCCTGAATGAAACAAGATTATACTGAACGTATCATCAGAGATAAAAGTCAGATGTTAAGGGAACGTATAAAACACTTCATTGAATTTTTCCCTTCCCCAAAGGCAGAGGGTAATTTTGAGACTCTCACATTCCAAGGTTAACTTGGTTAATAAGTTATTCAGTAAATCCATCTGTTCTCAATTACACCATTCAATTTTCAAGTAAGATCATTATTATTGTAGCGAAACCAAAAAGAATATAAAATGTTCCAGTTAAAGAATGAAAATCCTTTAACTTTGCTAATTTCAAAATTTTGACACTGAGAATTAACTACAGTTAGAAAAACCACCCTGAGATGACAAAACATAGTATAGGTAAAATATTTAGATAAACTATCTTTAATAATAATGGGTAAATCTGATATATGAATAAGGATTTCCCTTTCTTTTCAACAGGTGTTTCTCATAGTTGATTTATGTTCTTAAAAGGTAAATTGCACAAGGTGAGAAACACGTATTCGTGTGTTTATATGCTTGTTTCTTCCACTCAAAGCAGAGACTCTCATGGGTAATGACAAGGCTTCCTCATTTTTTTTATCTCCTGGGACTAGAGTACTGTGCCAAACAGGGTAAAACCTCAGTAAGTATTGATTAAATGATTACCGCAAGGTCTGTGGATCTTAACCAAAGGGAGGCCTCAGAATCATCTGAAATTTCAAAATTATGCCTGATCCCAGAGAAAATGATTCCATAAATATGCTTAGTTCCCATATACCATATTCTTTAAGATCTCTGCTCAATATTCTGATATATAAATGCAACTCATGTCAAAACCCTCAAACTGTACCATATTCTATAAAAGGCAAAACCCAATCTAAGACTTGAGATTTCAATCTGAAAACTTTCACATCAGTGGTAGGAACCTAGTATCTCCTTTACTAGAAAGGGATCATTATAGTCAAAAGGATTTGGAAAATCGTCAAGAACTGACTGTACCTTCAAGAACTGACTGTAGATTAACAAGGGGTACTGAATCCTTGAGTTAAATAACATATAACTTAACAACACATACTTTATAAGTAGTTTTCCTCTAGTGCTAGTAAGAGTATTCAACTTTGTATTTGTAGGAGTAATGACAATTAGAATACTGCAGATAAGCAGGATGACAAAAGCAATGTCACAGTCAGTCACTTTTAATAAAATTTTAAACACCAAGGTCACCATGATCAGCATCCATGAGTCACACAACCGTCCCACAAATTTAGCTGGCTACAGAAGCACCTTGGGGATCTTAAAGAAACACCTGCAAAACCATGTACCTGGACTACAGGCTCTTTGGGGACAAGTGTATTTTAAGATACCCCTAACAATTAGTTGGCACATGGTAGTTCCTATAGTCCTTGAAGAGACTAATCAAAAAGAAACTCACTCTTGCTTTCAAAACTTACTTAGTGAACAACTTGGTTCACAAATTAGCTATAACCTGGGTATAAGAGTAAAGTCAAATCCCAATTATTTAAATGTGGCCTGGGAGAGGAGAACAGCAGCTTATCCCAGGTAGCAAGACCAAATAACATTCACTGGATAAAACAGAAATTGAAATGGTTTGAAATAGCACAACAGCATGAAGTTTAAGAGCTTAAGCTCCCAAGGCAGACTATCTGATCTGAATCTCAGTCTCTTACTGTGTGACTGGATAAGGAACTTAACCTCTCTGTGCCTGTTTCTTTACGTATCACTGAGTGATAAAGTGCCTCTATCTCAAGAGAATTGTGAGGATTGAATGAACTGATTCTTATAAAGGGCTTATGAATAGTGCTGGGTATATAGTAAATGCTAAGTCCTAGCTACTATTAGCAGTACGATAAGGCAAAAGAAAACCTTTCTGATTACCAGAAACCTAAAGGATGATGTAACAGTTAAGACACATTGTGGAGCCACACTGTCCAGGTTCTAATCCCAATTCTGCCTTTCTGTGCCTCAGGTTTCTAATCTCAAAATGGGGATAACGATTTAATTGTAACTACTTCCTGGAGTTGCTGTAATATTAAATGAGTTAATACAGGTGTCTCAAATATTTCTGACACACTGCAAACACTCAAAACATTATTCTTCTAGGCTCGGCTCACTTACTTTATGTAGTTCTTTCCAAATGTCCCCCAAACACAAGCACTGTAGTTATTTTAATAGGAGTAGTAAAATTGTCTGTGGTCCTCAACCACTAATCAACTTGGAAGTTCCCATTTTTGATTCTTGTTGTTTAATAAATAGCCCTGTAAAACCATACTACAGCTTATTAAATAAATAATACAGAAGAAAACCAAGTTAAGATTATATGATAAAGCTGCCTGGTCTAAGAAATACTCAAAATATTGTAATGTAGCTTTAGAAAAAAACAAATCCAAAGGCTTAATCAAATAAACTACTAATGGCTAAAAATATCCCAACGCTAACTAACAATTCAATAAAGTATCAACAAGGAATACAGGTATCTTAATATTTGGAATTTGGGGGCTTCAGACAGTAAATTCAAAACAAACAGGTTGGGGCACCTGGATGGCTCAGTGGGTTAGGCCTCTGCCTTTGGCTCTGGTCATGATCTCAGGGTCCTGGGATCAAGCCCCACATTTGACTCTCTCTGCTCAGCAGGGAGCCTGCTTCCCCCCCCCCCTCTGCCTGCCTCTCTGCCTACCTGTGATCACTCTGTCAAATAAATAAAATCTTAAAAAACAAAACAACAGCAACAACAAAAAAACCCAAACAGGTACATGACACAAGAAATACCACACTAACATCAATGCCTACTTGACCTTGTATTTCAAGAACAGAGGACCCTAAGAGCCATCTCCCATTAACTATCTACTCACTAAAATTCTGTTTGGATCTTGGACCCCCCCCCAAGTTTCATCATGTGATTCTGATATTAACAGCTAAGCACCAAGCCACATGCCTTTCAAAAACTTTGTATAGGTTGAATGAACCGTCCCACATAAACACTGTTTCTTCCAATTTGTAAAGTACTATGTCCAGTTTCTGTATTACACATACCTTCAAAATATTTCCAACAGAAGTCAATCTGGTACTAATGAAAACAACTAAACCAGGAAAGTTCTTCAAAGTTTCTGAAGATTAAAAATAGTGATATAAAATAGCAGTAATAATAATTTGAGTGCCATGTGCCAGGGGGCCTGTTCAAAGCTACACGTTAACCTCTTTAATCCTAAAACAATAAACAAAATCTAGAAACCTAAACCCGTTTTTGCTCACTGCTGCATCCCTAGTGTCTAGAACATACTAGACACTCAACTATTGTTCATACATAACAAGTATTTGTTTTATAGAAGCATACAAATAATTTGCCCACTCCTAGAACTCTAACTGGGATATTTCTACCCCAAAGTTCATATTCTTAACTATTATACTGCCTCTCTAGAGCTTTTAAATCATTAAGTGGTGTCACAGCAGCTGGGTATCACCTATAAAAAAAAAAAAAAAAATGAGACCTTCCTTTGAAGTGTGCTGTTCCACATGCATAAAAAGCTATGGATTTGAGATTACTCCACCTTAGTATCCTGAACTAATTCTCATATATAAAAGATTTTGATTTGTACTAAATGTTATATTCTTTGTATTAACTATGCTGTAAAATAGGACTATGCTTCTCCAATTGTATTGCTGGCTTTAGAAGCGGTCAGAGATGCTTAATCCTTTTGACATTAAATCTTAACTCCTAAAAATCTGTACCTCTCCTTTTCCATTCTCTCAGAAACAATTTTTTTTTTTTATATTTCACATAAACACACAATGACAAAGCCAACGATGAACTAAATCAAAATTCAAGATTTCAGCCTCAGTACACTGCCTGAAGATCTGCAGTCAAATGCTCTACCCCTGAGCTACACCCCCCATTGCCTAAAGATCTGAACCATCATCCTTCATAATACCAGTTTGGTCAAATACACTCCAAAGTTACATATATTAAATAAAATTAGGCAGCATCAGGTCTACTTAGTAACGGCAAGTCTTTGCCATTCCTTCCACATAGAACCCCTTTTTAAAAAGTAATCCATCCAAGCCGAAGTTTCTAACCCACAACCTCCTGTCTCCTAGTTTTAGTAAGGACGAATTTATTCCATGACATTTTTTTCAAGTTAGCTGTAAATACTCCACCCTCCTCGATTGTGCAAGAACCAAACACACCACACATACACAAGTTACAAAAAAGGGAAATACAGTCTCAGAGTTTGAATATAAAGTCTCCAGCATGACGTCTTAAGAGCTGTGTACAATCTGATGTCAAAGTTAACATTTAACAAAGAACTTTATTTCATATTATTACGAAAGGAGATGCCGGAAAAAGCCTGAACCAGTTAAAGCAGCCGCCATCTTAAAATGCGGGATAGAAGTTAGAGCAAGAAAATGAGACTAAACCACCGGAGGTGGAGGTTCCGCTCACCCCCCTCCTACTTCGAGACTCGAAAAATCCCATTTTTAACTTCTACCGATAGTTCAGTATCAAACCACGTTTTAAGCAGCGAAACAATCTTCTCCGAGAGTGTTATTAAATGAGATGAGGCAAAAATAGATACACTGAACCTTCCCTTATTGCCATCACACCCCTAGTCCTCCCTCCCCCCAAAAGAAGGGAGCTTCTAGAAGCTTTTACATCAGTTCCCAGTGTCCCTCTGATAAATACTTTCGGGTGAGAAGTCTCAACTACAAAACATAGGAAGTGGTAACATAGTGTCAGCCCATCTCCTCCCAACCCACTTATTCTTGTGTAACCTGCCCAGAGTCGATTAAGTTTGACTAGGCTCATTGACTACTCTTCAGCCGCCAAGAGACTTCTAACTGACCCCCCAATTAAGTTCGGGACCCGACAAATTTCAATGATCTTCTCCCCTATGAGTTTCCCATGGTTCTTCCCCCTAGAAAACCCAAGAGCCTTGCTCTTACAACTGAAGTTTTTAAGTACCGAGAATAGGGAGCGCCATGACATTTGCTGGAGCGTTCTCGACAAATTTGACCCCCCAAACAAGCCTAAATCTTCTTTCAGAAACAGAACCAAAGCGCCTGAAATCACTCTCCCCCACCCCTAATTTGAACCGATTCCAGTGAAACACACTCAAGATAACATCTCACTTGCCACAAGTGTTTGCTAGCTTTAAGCATTTCTTTAAAGTACATCTGCGTTTCCCATCCCCCAACAGAAGTGACCCAAGGAGAGACGTTTTCATAATTATACTTCCTCCCCACCCCACGCTTTCCTCCGAAACTGAACCTTGCATTCCTCCCACGACCCCATTCCCTTCAGCCCCACGGGTTACCTTATTAATCCGTTTCAGCGCCATAGTCTGTGCTTTTCGTCTGGCTCCTCACTCTCTCGGTGTGTGCTCAAAGGTCCGGCCAAAACTCTTGATTATCCGGGCGGCAGGGAAGGATTGTCTCTTCGTCTCACACCGGCTCTGCCAGACACAGGCGCCTTTTGCAAAAACGGAGCAGATCAGCACTCGCACGGGCCCCGGAGAGACCCTGATGAATCCAGGTCCCTTAAAACGGTCGCGATCCGGGGTGGGTGGGGTGGCGTGGCAAAGCCACCAACAGCCTCTATGCCGTGCTTCGGCCCGAAGAGGAGGCGAGGGTGACGGGAAGAGCGGAGGGGCGGCTACAAGTTTGACTTCCCGGCCTCTCGGAAGGAAGAGAGCCGGGTGGGAGAGGAAGAGGCGTAGGAGAAAGGGGTGGGTGCGGGGCAGGGTCCGGAGCCCAGCAGAGGAGGAGCCGGGGCCTAGTCGGCGCTATGCCGGCGTCACTAGGGCAAAGAAAGGCTGGGGGGGGGAGGGGGAAACAGGAGACTCCGGACTGACGCCGGGCTTCTTTCGGTTTCTGCTCAAAGGTGCGGCCAGGAAGGGGAAGGAAATAATAGAGAAGAGACTTGATGTATGTTGCTGTCCCCGCAACCAGAGCTATTCTGTGTCGGTCCCTGACGCCACCGTACACTCCGCCTTCCAGCGCGCTCCCGCACGCGCCCGCCCAGCCACCGCCACCACGCGTCCGTGCTGCCCCTGAGGCTCCAGCTTAGGCGCGAGGACGCGCCCATTCCCCCACCCCCTTAAAAAGGAGAGGCCCTAGCTTCCCCAGCCTTCCCACCCCACCCCACCCAACAGGCTGGTCACTCAAGCCACCCTAGGCCTGTATTTCCCCTCTTACCCGGCCGGCCAGTGGGCCGGCCCCCCTTCCCTTCCCCTAGCCGTCCACACCCACGCGTACAGAGGGGCCGGGGCCTCCCTCAAGCTGCGGCCTCGGCCTCCTCCCCGCGCGGCAGCTGGTGCCTCCCCGGCCCTACGGGGCTCACGCGCACGACACAGCCACAAGATGTCCGCTCTGACGGAACTACTGCCAGCTGCCACGCTCCGCCCCTCCCCCCTCCTCCTGCCTCTTCACCGCCGCGTATCAGTCCGCCAACGCCGCCGTCGCGAGCACAGGACGAATCTAAGGGTGAAGGGGGACGGTTTACTTCCTACTCCAGGGCCGAGGTTATCTGTGCTACCCCTTTTTCCTCCTTTTCGGAACAGCACCTTCTTACTAAACAGATCGGAGATTGGACTGGGAGGGCGGGGGCCGGAGGCGGGTCATGGGCTTGGGGGGGAAGGGTGGACGAGCGGCGGAAACCCTCAGCCTCAGAGAAGCATCGAGAACCGGAAGGAGACCATGGCAGGAAGGTAATGGAAGCGGCAGCTGCGCGGTCGAGACCCACGCCCCTCCCAGCAGCGTCCCCCAATTTCCTCACTTGGTATTGAGGCGACGGATCTCGCGAGAACCTCGGGGCTGGCTAACAGGAGCTATAACTCTGCAATGACTTAAGGGCAGTTTTGTGCGCTCTTCCGGATGGGGGCCCGCCCCCAAACCCACAAATTCTCGCGAGATGCAATAGGAACCGGCTCGAGTTGGGGCGGGCCGTCTCCTGGAAGCACCGCCCCTGAATGTTCTGCTGGTGGGAGGGAGAGGAAATGGAATTCCCTCCGACTGGTTAGAGCGCGCGCCGACACATCGGTCTTTCACGCGCCCAATCAGGAATGTGCGGTGGGAGGTACCACGGTCTAATTACTAGATACCTTTAGTCCTGTTTGATCCGGGCTTTTGAAGTTTTCGGTGAAGCAGGTGAGCGGTATTTACTCGCTTGCCCGTGTGGGCTCCAGTAGGAGGAGGCACCTCTCGAAATGGTAACAGTCATTTTAAGTAGAACCTGGTGGACCGCTGATCAGCGCTCTCAGGTGCCGAAATGTAGCGCCTTTCTGACCTAGAGTGGGCCCATATAGCCCTTCCCAGAATTACAGCCCGCTGGAAATCAAATGCAACTATGAGTTAACATGAAGGATGGGGAGATAGGGGCGGGGTATTTATTTGCCTCTCACCGTCCGCCAAGATTGAGGTACGGGAATAGGCTAAATATCTTTTTCTTCTTGCTCTGTTTCATTTTCTAGATCCACAAAATTGGCAAAACTCAAGAGATCAGAGTTTGGGGTCAGAAAAACTTACTACTCAACTGAAATAAGGGGGGGCAGAAATAGAAAGATAGAATTGGCCTGTTTTAATCTTCCCGGTGTAAAATACGGAGATGGTGGTTTTGCTTTCCAGTGTATCCTTCAGGTAAAGGGTAGTACGACATTCAGGAATAAAGAACGGCAATAAATAAATGAATAAATGGGATAAAGGTAAGTGCTGACTTGTTTAAAGCTTTCTAACATTCCTTTCTAATTTAACGAAGTGGATATTTAAAAGAATTAAATAGAAATATAAGCTTTGTTTTTTTTTTAAATTTTTTAAGATGTTATTTATTTATTAGTTAGAGAGAGCCAGCACAGGCAGACAGAGAGGCAGGCAGAGGCAGAGGGAGAAGCAGGCTCCCCGCCGAGCAAGGAGCCCGATGTGGGACTCGATCCCAGCAGGCTGGGATCATGACCCGAGCCGAAGGCAGCCGCTCAACCAACTGAGCCACCCAGGCGTCCCTATAAGCTTGTTTTAAAAATATACATTAAAAGAAAAGAAAAGTAGCAAGTTCTTTCTTGTTAAAGTATTACCTAATAACTGAAATAGGCCTGTGATGAATGGGCTAATGTATACTGTTTAAGTGACCAGAATGAGTGTCATAGAGCAATTAGTGAAACAGTGCTGCTCAAACTAGTATGTATGTGAATCACCTAAGGATTTTGTTCAGAATGCAGATTTTGATTTAGTAAGCCTTGGTGAATTCTTGGGAATTATTCCCAAGAATAATCTGCTCGTCAGAAGACAATCCTGTGAGTAGCAGAGCACTAAAGTGCTCATCACATATCCTATTTCCTGTCTTCCAAAATAATCTTTGTTCTCTGTTTTAACCAGTCTAACACAGTAGAAACACAGAATTAGGCAGTTGGGGTGGAGAGTGAAATCCAGGTTTAAGTTCTTGCTCTATTCCCATTTGTGTGATACTGTGTGGTTACTTACTATCCTAGTTTCTTCCAGCAGTTGAATTATACATAATAATAGCTGTCGTTTTTCCACAGGGTTATGGTGTGGTTCAGATGTCATAAAATAATTGAAAGGGTACCGTAGACTACAGTGGTGTATAAACCTAAGTTATTAGCGTAATCAGTCGGACATTAACTGGCCATAATGTGATACCTATGTAAGAATAATCATAAATATAGGTAATGTTTATGCAACACCTGCCATTTGTGCTTATTAATCTGCTTTTACAAATCAAGAAACTGATGCACAGGGAGATTAAGTTACTAATCCCAGGATCACATAGCTAATAAGTGGCAGAAGTAGAATTTGAACCCATGCAGTTAACTTCAGGGTATTTAACGAGTGGAGTTTCATATTGTCTTTTAATTTAGAATGTAGGAGAGTAGGATGTTTTATATTTCTACTTTCAGTGTCCTCTGAATCTAGTTTTGTTTGACTTATTTCTCCCTCTGTTTTGTTATTTCAGAAGCCAAGTTTACAAGAGTGGTAGGAAACATTCCTACCTACCAAAGGCAACTTACAATATCCAGGAGTTCCATAAAGAAAAGTCCCAGATAAGCCAATTTGTACTACCCTAATCTAAACAATCTTTAGTATGGAAGTATAATGGAACATGTTAATGCTCTTAATTAACAAAGCACAGCAGACTGGGACAAATTCGAGGTCAGAGTTCTTAACTTTTGTGTAACAGACCACGCTGGCAGTCCGGTGAAGCCATGGACTCTTCTAAGAATAATGTTTTAAATATATAAAATAAAATTTATAGCAATGGTAATAATGTGATATAAAGTATCTCATTCCTAGTGGTGATACAGACTTAGGTATAGCTGTTTGTTGCTTACATTCAAAATTGAAGGAAATGCTAAATTTCAGTTAGAGATTAGTAAAAATAAAGATATTTTCCCTCCCATCAAAGTTCACATACTCCCTGGATTCTATCCATGAACTTCATGATAAAAAATTTTTGGTAAAGTCTAGTGGGCTTACTCTTCTTGGTAAGCCTTGAGGGGATTGTGAAATTTTAACATGCAGTTATAATTTATATTCATAACAGTAGTGATTAATTAAAAAAAGTTTAATTACTACCAACATACTTATTAAGAATGCATGGAAGTACATACTAGTTTTAGGAAATAGTTTTATTCCATTTGTTGATTTTTTTTTTTTTAGAACTATACCTATAAATATACCCTATAGAAGAATTTCTTGTTCAGATGACTTATTCCCCAAGCATTCTGGTAACTGTTTTACTATGTCATTCTTACTTATCACATACTTTTGCAAATAGGATGTGGTAGAAGAAGTAAAATGAAAATAATAGTCAAAGATGAAATTAAAATACCGTATAAATTTCTTAATAAGTGTTAATCATTATTTTTTTAAGTACTATGAGTGGGGTCTTTTAATTCATTATCTTATCAAATCTCTATTATAGGGCGCCTGGGTGGCTCCGTGGGTTAAGCCGCTGCCTTCGGCTCAGGTCATGATCTTGGGGTCCTGGCATTGGGTTCTGGTCCTGGCATCGGGTTCTCTGCTCAGCGGGGACCCTGCTTCCCTCTCTCTCTGCCTACTTTTGATCTCTCTCTGTCAAGTAAATAAATAAAATCTTAAAAAAAAAATCTCTATTACATAGATGAAACACTCAGAGCCTTAAAATTACTAACTAATAGTCAGGATTTAAACCTAGGCAATCCGACCTCAAAGCTCACACTCAACCAGTAAGCTGTTTGATTATTTTTTAGTCCTTTGCTTATTAGCCAATATTAATTTGCCCACTAGTGCAACAAGTATATATTTGCTGTCTCAACTTCTTAAGCATTTCTTAGTATTCCAAGTGAAATTTCACCCAGTGACTGAAAGGAATTTTCTAAATTTTTCCTTTGCAGCTATATTGCTTATGGTATCCAACACCACCTTTAAATAAGGGGGTGACTGTTTGGGGCTGGAAAATTGTTATGCAGACGTTTTTGTTGCAATAGAGTTTTGCTTAGAAAAATCCACTTACGCCTTTGCCTGCCCTACAGACATACTTTCTCATCTGAAATCAAGCCTTTGTTTTATAACGGTGCCACTGTATCTTCATGTTGGCCACTGTCAAGATTGTATACAAGAAACAATGACATACAAATAAATGCTTATATATGAAAGTCTAGATTATATATGCCTGGAGACAAGTGGTTGTGTAATCCCAAATTTTTATTTTGGCAATGAAGTGCATTTATTGGTTGATTAGATTTTCTGTTTATTTTTTTTTCTTGTAGTTACATTAGCAAACTTAGCAATGTTACTCAATTTTGTTAGGGGTAAAAATAAAAGGAACATGGCTTAGAAGCATTTTGATGCTCTAGGGCAGCCTAGGATTAGCTGAAAATTTAAAACACTATTTACAAATCTGGTGTTAGAACTTTTACAATTGCAAACAAAAGTGACTTTCATTCATTTGACTATTTGAATTACAGTGGTTGAAATGTCTGTATCTGATCAAAAGGAAAGATCTTTTTTATATTACAGTCTTATAAACGGCTAAAAAGGTTTTATATATGAAAGAAACATTGACATTAAAAAATTAATATAGATATAAAAATGTTGAAAAGGTGAGCTTTAAAAAATCCTTAGTGAATATTGAAGTCTCAAAAACTTTCTAATTGTGGTAGATCAGATCTTGCGTGAATTGACTTAAAATTCAAGAAAAATATAAAGGTTCAAGAAAATTAGTATAAAAGTGGCAGTGAAGTAAGTAATAACTAATGAAAGTTGTCAAAGTCTTAATGTTACATGAACATATCAGTGAAGCCACATAATTGTAAAAACCTGAGTACCAGGGTTAATTAAAATGTACTTTTGAATAAATACAGTTAACCTAGATTGATACGTATACTTAGGTTCATTGAGTCTCTATTTTCAGATCTTTGTAACTTTCTCAGGGAATTTTATAACTTGCTAAGGATACTGGCTCTAATACACTATATGACATTTTATTAGTTTAATTAAATTGTAAATGCTGTGGTCCAGATTTTATATTCGAATCTGTGTTTACATATGCTGCTTGGAATAGGTAATTTAGAACCCAAGTCAACCATATGTTATTTCATATTTGCATAAAAATTAAATTATCCCTTCTCTGTACTTTACCAGTTCAGAGTCTCATTTCATGATCAAGACAAGTTAATGTGGTTTAGGGAACTACTTTATTTATGCTTTGAACATCATTTGACCTTAAATTAAGGTGGTTTTTGGTACATAGTGAGCCAGGCACAAATGTTGGGCTAAAAATAAATTTGAGCATTTTCACATAAAAACTTGTATACGTGACTGTTCAGAGTAACATTAGTCATGATAGCTAAGATGTGGAAAGAACTAAATGTCCATCAGCTGATAAATGGATAAATAAAATGTGGTATACCTGTATGATGGAATAATATTTGTTAGAAAGAATAAAATACTGATACATGTATCTTGTAGCTTGAAAATATTCTGCTAAGTGAAAAAACCCACACACAAAGGCCACATGTTTTATTCCATTTATAGGAAATGGCTAGAATAGGCAAATCTATCGGGACAGAAAGTAGATGACTGGCTGCCAGGGACTAGCTAGCAGTGGGGAGAATGGGGAGTGATTGCTAAAGGAGTATGGGGTCTTTTGGGGGAGATGATGAAATGTGCTAAAATTAGATAATGGTGATGGTTGCAGATACTCTACAAATACAGTAAAACCCCCTGAATTGTACACTTAAAAAGAATTTTATGGTATGTGAATTATCTCAGAGTTAAAAAAAAAATTAGAACCAAATGTGAAATCAATCTGAAGCTTATTACTGAATATTTTCAAAATCTCAACATTCTCAGATTACTGATGATAAATGAGACAGGATATCCTTATAAAATGAAAAAATAACAGTCAGGTTAAAACAGTAGGTTTTTCCTTCATTACAGTATAATCCAGATTAGATTTTAATACGATAATAAACTTTGCTATCAATTAGTTTTTAATTTGGGGTATTTTCACCAATCTTAGTGAATAAAACAGTGATTAAAATTAATTTTAGGGGACGCCTGGGTGGCTCAGTTGGTTAAGCAGCTGCCTTCGGCTCAGGTCATGATCCCAGCGTCCTGGGATCAAGTCCCGCATCGGGCTCCTTGCTCAGCGGGGAGCCTGCTTCTCCCTCTGCCTCTGCCTGCCACTCTGTCTGCCTGTGCTTGCTCTCGCACTCTCTCTCTCTCTGACAAATAAATAAATAAAATCTTAAAAAAAAAAATTAATTTTAGGTAGCATTGTATTTCCTTGAAAAGAGAAGTTCGTAATTACGACCAGAAATAGGAGAATATATCCAATTACAAATGGTCTAAATAGATAAAAACAAAACACAAAAAAACTTTTCTTTTAAAATTTCAGCGAAATCAAGTTAGGTTGAAAATCATGGATAAATCATCTAGATATAAGGATTTTGAGGATTAGGTAGTGTCAAATGACAAAACCAATTTAGTAATGAGTTCGATGTCCTTTATTGGGGGGAGTGAGCCTGGTGGTTGGTATTGTGGAGGGCAGGTACTGCATGGAGCAGTGGGTGTGTTGCACAAACAATGGATTTTGGAACTGAAAAAATTAAAAAAAAAAGTTTGATGTCCTTTATTGAACGGAAACAATCCGTGGATTGGGGGAGCCGACTACCTAACAGTAGAACACTCGGGATTTTGGACAAGAGCCAGTTGTACAGAGCATAAGAAGTGGTAAGCTGGTAGCAGCATGATTGGCTAGGAGGCCAGGGATTTCCTTGTAAGGCTAACAGGTCCTGTTTCCTAGGGTAAGGTATGCTAGCTAAAGTGGAATTGAATGACTGTGGTTGGTGTGTGCTGTTTCCCTGGCAGGTGTTTTCTGTAAGCTCCAGCAAATATTCATTTAGATTTGTGACCATGTGGGTCAGGCCATTGAGGTGACCTCCGTTTTGTGGATCTCAATACACAAATTAACTTTATCTGTACTTAAGTAAAAAATAAATACTTTGAATTGGTATTACTTCCCACCAATAAATATAATCTGTTGCTTCAATAATAATCCAAAGTAAACAGATACTGTGATTTAGACCAGAAATGGATCATTGTTTTACCAATACTGGATTTGATTATTTAAATATATCTATGTGAAAATTATTTAGTAAGTTAATAAATTATTTTATTTATTAAAGAATTGTAAGTTAGGAGTGATGGGAGTGCTGTACATAGTGGTTCTGAAGGATCTGATCTATAAAGTATCTAAGTAACATAATGGAGGCACTATGTAAGACTTATTTTTTTTTAAATATTAGAGCGTGCATGCATGCAGCGGGGGAGGGGCAGAGGGGGAGAGTTTTAAGCAGACTCCATGCTGATTGCAGAGACCATGTGGGACTTGACCTCAGGACCTTGAGATCACGATCTGAGCCCAAACCAAGAGTCAGATGCCTAACTCACTGCGCCAATTTTTAATACACACTATTTGGTACCTGTTGATTTTTTTCATTGCACAAAAGTAGCAACTTTAATTTTATTTTGTTTATTTATTTTTTTAAAGATTTCATTTACTCACTTGACAGAGATCCCAAGTAGGCAGAGAGACAGGCAGAGAGAGGAAGGGAAGCAGGCTCCCCGCTGAGCAGAGAGCCCGATGTGGGGCTCAATGACCTGAGCCGAAGGCAGAGAATTTAACCCACTGAGCCACCCAGGCACCCCAAAAGTAACAGTTTTAACACATGGCACTAAAAGAATGAAACACGTTTCACTATGTCTTAAAAACCTTAACAAATTTGGCATATATGGTGTTGAGGAAGTGTGACAGTTTCAGAGATATCCCATCATCAAAGCGTATTAAATTTCAAAAGTTAATGATTGGTCTTTACCATATATATATATTTGGTAAGAGAATAGTATGATGCGGGTTCTCCATCTTACAAAAAGACCCAAACAAAAATGGAGAGTCTTGGGTGCTACGATACTTGAAATTAAACTCCCAGAGAATACGTTCCACAAAACCCCCTGAGATTTAAGATATAATTAGATAGTTACAGGGCATCTGGGTGGCTCAGTGTGTTAAGCCTCTGCCTTCAGCTCAGATCATGATCTCAGGGTCCTGGGATGGAGTCCTGCATTGGGCACTCTGCTTGGCAGGGAGCCTGCTTCCTCCTCTCTCTCTCTGCCTGCCTCTCTGCCTACTTATGATCTCTCTCTGTCAAATAAATAAATAAAATCTTAAAAAAAATAATTAGAGGGACGCCTGGGTGGCTCAGTGGGTTAGGCCACTGCCTTCGGCTCCGGTCATGATCCCAGGGTCCTGGGATCGAGTCCCGTATTGGGCTCAATGCTCGGCAGGGAGCCTGCTTCTCCCCTCCCCGTTATGTCTGCCTCTCTGCCTACTTGTGTGATCTCTGTCTGTCAAATAAATAAATAAAACCTTTAAAAAAAATAATTAGTTACAAATTTTTGTGAATTTAGCTTTTATTTTCATTCTTTCTATTCTGCTGTAATGGAGAGAAGGGGATTACTCTGGAACATTTTAGGGATAAAGCTAAATGCCTGCTCCTGGCTTGGTTAGGGCTGTAATTAGGGACAAAGGATAGGACATTGGAGACTACAAGGAGAGGTGTGCAGAAAAAAGTGGGAAGAAAAATGTCAAAGGCAAAGCTATTCTCAAGGAAATGAGGAATGAAGAGGATTTTTTTTTTCTTCCCCCTCTTTGCTCAAGCACCAGAAGATCTACCCTCAAGCATAGAATTCAGGCTACCACAATTATGGTGGTTCAGTTTTACACAACTTGGTTACCATTTCTGTACTTGATAACTTGAAATTTAGTCACTATAACAATATTGTTCATATATGATAGTGCATTCTGCCTTCCAAAAACCTCCTTATTTACGGCTTTTAAAAACATCCATTTACAATATGGGGCTGCTTTTGATGTAGGTTGAGGCAAAACCAAGAGACTCATACAGTTGGTCAGTCAGCGATATTTGGGTCTAACTAGACCAGTTGGAAGTTTCTCCCTAGGTGAAGGTTTAGGATGAAGAATGTTAATGTAATAGAAACCTATTGATATACTTATTCCCATCTTCCTAAAAAACATAATGAATGCCTGTTATATGCAAGGCATTGAGCTAGATGCTGAAGATACATAGATGAAAGACCCAGATGTCACCTTTAAGAAAGTCTTTTAATTGGGGAGACCATTGGGGCATCTGGGTGGCTCAGTGGGTTTAGCCTCTGCCTTTAGCTCAGGTCATGATCTCAGGGTCCTGGGATCGAGCCCCGAATTGGGCTCTCTGCTCAGCAGGGAGCCTGCTTCCCCCCTCTCTATCTGCCTCTCTGCCTACTTGTGATCTCTCTCTGTCAAATAAATAAATAAAATCTTTAAAAAAATAATTGGGGAGACAATTAAGGATCAGACAATCACCATAATATGATGACATAAATACATGCATAATAAATACATGCATAAAGTAATTTTTTTAAAAAAGATTTTTATTTATTTATTTGACAGACAGAGATCCCAAGTAGGCAGAGAGGCAGAGAGAGAGAGGAGGAAGCAGGCTCTCAGAGAGCCTGACTCGGGGCTCGATCCCAGAACCCTGAGAAGGTGACCTGAGCAGAAGGCAGAGGCTTTTTTTTAAGATTTTATTTATTTGAAAGAGAGAGATCACAAGTAGGCAGAGAGGCAGGCAGGGCAGAGAGAGATGAGATGGGGAGAAGCAGGTTCCCGCCTAGCAGAGAGCCGATACAGGACTTCATCTGAGGACCCCAAGATCATGATCTGAGCCGAAGGGCAAGGCTTAACCCATTGAGCCATCCAGGTGCCCCTGCATAGAGTAATATTAAGTACTTAATTTAACTGGGGGTGACCAGGGCAAGTTTCTATATGGAAGAGAGTTGTCTTTAAAGAAATGAAAGGCATAGCTGGTCTTGGGTGGGGGGGCGGGGGTGGAGAGCTAGGGGAGAAGGAGGAAGTTTCCTAGGCAGAGGAAACAACACAAAGAAGTCTCAGAGAACTTGATCTGGTAAGTTTTGGAAACTACAGGTTTGGCAAGTACTTTGGCTGCAGGCAATTGGGGAGTGGGGGAGGGCAAGGAAAGAATGAAAAGAGACAAAACAGTTGAAAGACAAAGCTAGATATATTGAGGACCTTAACATGCCATGGTAATGGGTTCAGATTTTCTTCTGAAGGGTATGGGATGGGAGAATTGAATTTTAACATAAAGTCTTGATCAGATTTTAATCACAAGAAGATAACTATGATAGCAGTATGGAAGATACAAGTGAAGTGTGTGTTAGGGTGGAGACTAGAGACCAATTGGGATGCTATTAAAATAATCTAGATGAGATGTGATTAGATGAGAAAGACCTAAAATAGTTGGAATACTTGCACTAAGGATCCATAGTACATTTAGTGTATTTACTGGGTAGAGTTTACATTAAAATTTTTTTGAGTCTCCTCCAGTTATTTTTATTAGAATATTATGACAATATCACATATAAAAAACAATAAACTATAACATTGTAATAAAAATAGGTTAAGACCTAATACTTGACATGAACTGTTTATGCTCTTACCTCTTAAAGAAACTTGAAACTAAAGTTTATAAATATAGACAAATATAAACTAGTAAAATTAATATCTGTGTAATCTATGTGCTACTTAAGTTTTTTTTTACTTTTCAAAAATTGCCTCTTGAAATGTATATACAAAACTAACTGCCACAATTTAGGTTCTTCTGAATTTGGTATGTCTGTACTAACTGTTGTGTTCCATATATGATGGCCAGTTTTCCCTATTGTAGACCTTTAAGAGACCTTTGTTCATTCCTTCACTGATGTCATTTGGCTTTTATATGGCCAGAAAGAAGTGTTTATTACATATTTCTGTTCTCATTTGCCTAAGACAGAGTGCTATTACATAGTGCCAACGAGATCAAGACGCTAAACACAGGCTCTGGAATCACATGGCAGTATTTAGTTATAAGTGGCAGTTATCGTGATTTGGACTATGATTGAATCACTAGAGATTAATGAAATAAATCACAAAAGGGGAAAAAATCTGGTAAAGAATTAAAAGATTCTAGTTTGAGAAACACCGATGTAGAGGTTATAAAAATCCTTTTGTCACATACCCAGAGTCATATTTGTTGAGTAGAGTCAAGAAATGCTAGGCATAGAACCATGAGAGACTATGGACTCAGAAACAGACTGAAGGTTTTAGAGGGGAGGGGGGTGAAGGGATGAGTTAGCCTGGTGATGGGTATTAAGGAGGGCACGTATTTTATGGAACACTGGGTGTTACACACAATGACTCATGGAACACTACATTAAAAACTAATGATGTACTGTATGGTGACTAACATAACATAAAAAAAGAAGAAATGCTAGGCAGGTAGGACAGATAAGTAACTTGATCCTAAAGTGAGAGTAAAGGGGGGAAAAGGGCTTAGGTGCATTTTAAGGTTCATTCCTGTTCTGGAGCTAAGAACATAATATCTAATAGGAAAGTCATTCTGTCTCCAGGTCAGCCCACAAAGGGGCTATTCTCTAAATCCAACCTCTGTATGTTTCATGTTACTATGAGAAAATACTCCTTAGAGTTTCCAGTTGATATAGCAGGAATGATCTCTGCCCATCAGAATAAGGCATCCTGCCTTTCTGTTTTGTTAGTGAGAAATTCTCCTACCTTCAGGTAACACAGGTATTTATTATTTCTTGTAACTTAGGGCAAGAACTCAAGTAGAGCAGAAATAATTGGACTGAGGTCAGACGAAAGCTTTAGAAAGTTGGAGATTGGTGGCCGATGAATCTGTATATTTAACTTTAGGTGTCACTGTATGGTTTAGGTTGTCTCTGGACCCCCTTTTCTTTTTTAGTGCTAGATTGGTTCACCCATGTTCTTCTCCCCCGCCATTATCAGTCGCTCCCAACCGAAGGCAACAAGCTTTCTTTTCTACCCAGCTAACTAGGCAAGAATACAATCTCACAAAATACAAAAGAGGAATACAATTCTTTTTTTCCTTATACTTCTGTTCCTAAAGCAAGTATGGACCTTCATTAGGGTTTTAATTTCTGATAGTAGGATGTTAGTATTTATATCTGATTATAAGCAAGCTGCTGATAGTATTAAGGTCAGCAAGAGAATAGTTGCTGTGATATAGTTAATAGAACTCTCATTTGAACCTGGTTTCCTTCTTATTTCCAAGCCTCCACTCAACAGTTCAGATTCAATAGGAAAAAAAATCACAAGATTCAACTGTACTTTAAAGGAAAATTAGAAATGGCTATTGTAATACTCTTGATGTAACAAATTAGTATAAATTCAACGGCTTAAAACAACGGTTATCTTAGATAACTAGGATCTGGAGGTTGGATAACTAAGATATTGGAGGTTGGAAGTCTGAAATGGGTTCCACTTGCCTAAAAGTCAAGGTATAAGATTTGTTCCTTTCTGGTGGTTCTGGGGCAGAATCTCTTTTCTTGCCTTTTCCAGTTTTTAGAGGCTGCTAACACCGTGGCTCATGATCCCTTTCCATCTTCAAAGCCAGAAATGGCCAGTTGAGTCTTTGTCTCATCACGTCACTCTGACACACTTGCCTGCCTCCTTTCCTATAAGGATCTTTGTGATAATCCAGGAAAATCTACCTATGTGAAAGCCAGATGATTAGCTGCTTTAATTCCATCCACAACCTTAATTCCCCCTTGCTATGTAACATAACATATTCACAGGTTCCAGGAACTGGCATGTAGACATCTTCAGTGGGGGTTGAAGATCAGGGGGGAGACATTATTCTGAGTACTACAGCTGTTTATTATTCCTTGGGTACTCTTTTATTTTTATTTATTCATTTATTTATTTTTTTAAGATTTTATTTATTAGAGAGAGAGAGAGAGAGCACAGGCAGACAGAGAGGCAGGCAGAGGCAGAGGGAGAAGCAGGCTCCCTGCCGAGCAAGGAGCCCGATGTGGGACTCGATCCCAGGACGCTGGGATCATGACCTGAGCTGAAGGCAGCCGCTTAACCAACTGAGCCACCCAGGCGTCCCTTCCTTGGGTACTCTTGAGTTTAAGAGCAACTTTTTCCCTTCCCTCCATCAATTCTCATTCATTCAAAATGTATTTGACTACCTACTCAAAATATCAAGTGTGAAATGGTATAGAAAGTTAAATATACTAAAGGTTAGAAACTTGTCAACTAAATTTTATCACTGATGACTCAGAATTTTATTGAGGTAGTGTTGACAGAATTGAGATTTTTTTTTTTTAAAGATTTTATTTATTTGTCAGAGCACAAGCAGGCAGTGTGGGAGGCAGAGGCAGAGAGAGAAGCAGGCTCCCCGCCGAGCAAGGAGCCCGATGCGGACTCGATCCCAGGACTCCAGGACCATGGCCTGAGCCAAAGGCAGCGGCCCAACTGCGCCACCCAGGCATCCCGACAGAATTTAACTTTAAGCATGTTAGGGAGTGAATGGAAAGTGAAAAAATGCAGAGCTTGGTCATGATAGCAAGTTAGAAGATAGGGAATTAGCTTAAGAGTAACCGGGGTTTTAGGAGGGTATTTTTTTTTTTAAAGATTTTATTTATTTATTTGACAGAGATCACAAGTAGGCAGAGAGGCAGGCGAGGGGGCAGGGGCAGCAGGCCCCTGGCTGAGCAGGGAGCCTGATCCAGGGCTTGATCCGAGGACCCTGAGATGATGACCTGAGCTGAAGGCAGAGGCTTAACCCACTGAGCCAGCCAGGTCCCCTCCTAGGTAATTTTTTTTTTTTTTAAAGATTTTATTTATTTATTTGTTAGAGAGAGAGAGAGAGCGCAGAGGCAGAGGGAGAAGCAGGCTCCCCGCCGAGCAAGGAGCCCGATGTGGGACTCGATCCCAGGACGCCGGGATCATGACCTGAGCCGAAGGCAGCCGCTTAACCAACTGAGCCACCCAGGCATCCCTAGGTGATTCTTTTTTGATGCAGTTGTCAGTGGGATTGTTTTCTTAATATCTTTTTCTTGTACTTTGTTCTTAGTGTATAGAAACAAAACAGATTTCTGTATATTGGTTCCGTATTTAGCAAATTTACTGAATCCATTCATTAGTTCTAATAGTTTTTTGGTGTAGTCTTTAGGGTTTCCCATATATGGTATCATGTCATCTGCAAATAGTGAAAGTTTTACCTCTTCCTTACTAGTTGGGATGCCTGTTCTTTTTCTTGTCTGATGGCTGTGGCTAAGAGTTCTACTATTGTGTTGAATAAATGTGGTGAGAGTAGACATCCTTGTCTTGTTCCTGATTTTAGAGGAATGCTTTAAGCTTTTCACTACTGAGTGTGATGTTAGCTATGGATTTGTTCTATATGGCCTTTATTATGTTGGAGTACATTCTTTCTAAACCCACTTTGCAGAGAGGTTTTATAAGGAACAGATGTTGAGTTTTGTCCAGGGCTTTTTTCCTGCACTTTTGGAGGTGATCATATGATTTTTATCCTTCATTTTGTTAATGTGGTATATCATTTTGGTTTATTTGAAGGTGTTGAATGATCCTTTTAACATATTGTTAAATTTGGTTTGCTGAATTTTGTTGAGGATTTTTGCATCT
>ML102614.1:0-12829 GCA_003697995.1 Taxidea taxus jeffersonii
AAAAAAAAAAAGAAAGACTCCTGCAAGAGAATGTTGTAGGAAAGGCACGGATGCTCTGGTTGGTCTTGGGCATCACCCCTCCCGCTTTTCACGGCTGTGGCATGCTTGTTTTCTTCCTGTTCTGATGGCAGTTGAATTTGGGACCCCTGGAGCTATGCTGCAGATCGTGACTAATGGTGGCAGTGTGTGCTGAGTCAGCTTTTGAAACAAAACCATAGGCACAATTGTTCCAGCTTTACAGACTGCGAGCACCTAGGTATGGGGAAGGTAACTTGCCAGGGTTGTTCGGCTGGTAGGTGGTGGGGCCGGGATTTGGCAGCCCGCCCCCGGAGGCCCTCTCTATAACCACTGTGTCGTCTTCGTACCGCTGCACAGTTCTATGAAATTCCTTGTAGGAGCTGGAAATATAGCACAGTTGTGTTTATTTCGGTTCATAATCTAAGTCTTTGCCCTACTGTCTGGGAAATTGCTGTAATTCATGGGTAGTGAATCCATAGAATCAGTTTCCCCTCCAAAACATCCTTCTTCTGTCCCTTAAAGATGTTTCCAAGAGTTTTCTCTTCCTGTGGCCTTCTTCTTTTATTTTATTTTTAAAGATTTATTAATTTGTTTTAGAGAGAGAGAGCCTAAACTGCGGGGCAGGCGGAGGGGTGAGAGAATCTCAAGCAGACTCCCTGATGAGTGGGGGGCTTGATGCGGGGCTCCATCTCAGCACCCTGAGATCATGACCTGAGCTGAAACCAGAAGTCGGACACTCAGGCAACCGAGCCACCCAGGTGCCTACCCCTTCTTCTAACATGGAAAAGATTATGAGGTATCCTTGTGTTTATTTAACTCAGTAGCTTTTGGATACCTGCCAAGTGCCAGCTGTACACTTGAGATGTCCTTTCAGGAGCAAGGCAGCCTCATGAATAACTGCATGCCCCCCTGCCCTGGGCTAAGGGCTTCAAAAGCCCAAGCAGACCTCCACCTCAGGATTTGGAACAGCCAGACATCACTCCCATCCTCCTCCTGGAGGGCAAAGTGGGGAGGAGGTGTTATCAGAGCCCAGGAACCTGGATGCGCCTAGAGACAGGAATGCTACAGGAGGTGGAAGAAAAAGGGAAGAGACACCATGATTCTCTCTTCTCCCACCCTCCAGTTTCTTGCCAGTGCTTCTTACTGGCCAAGTCCCATGGAAGTGAGTTGGCTTTGGGGACTTGGGAGTTGCAGCCCTTATGGGTCACCCTCACCTTGCAGAGCAGGAGAAGGGCAGTGGAGGATCTTGGGCAGGACAGACCTGGGACTGGCTCAGGAACAAATGAAAATGGAAGGCTATGTTTGGCCTGGGCAGTGTTGAACACTTTACATATGACAGAATGTTGGCGGACTTGTAGGTTTTTATTTCCCCCGCAGGATGTGAGTAAAGGGCATCCAGGGAGAAGGATCTGCATGGGCAGACTCATGGCAGCTGGAAACCACAGGCCCCACTGGAAGGAGCGCCTGCAGCTCTGAATGGCTCCGTCCATCTCAAGGTCTTTCTTCAGCCTCCACGCCCCTTTTGTAGATGGCTGTCTTGTGTGTCCGCGATGTCATCTATGGCAGACAGGAATTTTCTCTCGGGGGAGAGCCAGGTGGGGAGCTCAGCACCCTGAATACCCACGAGTCCATCTGCTTCGGACAGCTCCGGCTGCCGCGCCAGCGAGGGGAGGTCCTGGCCGCTGCCATTTCTGTTTGGTGCCTGTGTCCCGACTTGGGCCCCAGGACTCCAGCAACAATGCTGCTGCCTTGAGAGGAAAACCGGCTGCACAAGTTGGTGGCTTCATGGCCTTGTCTCCTCCTGGAATGTCTGGCACTTGATCATGCTGTTAGAATACATTTCTCACATTCTCCTACTGTGAAATTTGTTTTTATGATGCTAGAGGATTTTGTTTAAACTTTTTTTATTATGGAAAATTTTCAGCATACGCAAAAGGAAAGTGAATTTATAAACCACTAGGCTTGACCAGTTATCAACACGTGGTCAGTCTCAAATTGTTTTACCTATAAATAGTTCAGTTTGCATCAGGATTTATAACCACATACCATTACATACCACATTTAAAAAAAATATTTTCTCTAGTAACTTTGTGTTGGGAAGGTAAATAGGAGAGTCTTTTCTGGACTCAAATGTGTTATCCTTCCTTCTCTGCTTTAAGCTTTCACCTCTGTGCCGGGAGGCTGCTGGCCCCAGATCTAAATCTTTTCCTGCTTAGTGTGCTGGCAGCTGGTATGGGGACCTTTTACCTGCTGCTCTACTTCTTGGTGCTAGTCCCCCAAGCATCCTAGTCACGCTGGTTCTGCCCTCAGGAAGGTATGCAGTCTGGCTTCCCGGCCCTCATGCTGTACAGTGGGATGGCTCTTAGGTCACTGGCTCTGGCACGTGGGGCAGGAATTTTGGCTCCTGCAGCTGTGCTGCAGAGAAATCTCAAGTGAGGCATCCTTTGCAGTCTTTGCCTGGAACTTTTAGCTGCTAAATGTCTGAGCATTGTGGACGAATTATACCTTAGGAAGACGGGCTGGCATCTAGAGCTTCTAGAAAGTCTGGCATGGTGTTGTATGTGAAGCCATATAGGGCTAGAGAGCAGCAGACAGGAAGCTGTGGGCAGTTTGTGCAGACGGATGTCTCCTGGACAGGTAGAAAAATGAGCATCTTTGCCCAGAATCTGCAGCTTGTGCAGCACATAGATTCAGAATGGTTTCAACTTGGTTATTTCATGTGAGTCTCACAGGAAGTTTGTGGGGTGGGTCATGGGAGTCTCGACTGAAAAAAGATCAGGTGAAACGTTTATAAATTATTGGCCATGGAACAGTGCTGATAAATGGGATAGGTGAGATTGCAAGGTAGATGGCCAGGGTTCTTCCAGTCTGTCAGCTCCTTGGCTGAAGTCGGGGAGGAGGTGGCGAGACTCCTTTTACCAGAAGTTCTCCAAATCTTGGCTGGACCTCAGCAGGAGGGACCAGTCCAGGTGGTAATGAAGCCTTAGTGGAGGCTGGTGCCGTGTGGCCAAGCCCTGAGCCTAGGAAAAGAGATGTGCGGAGGGATGGTCTAGGCAATGTTACTTTGCTCTCTTGCCCAAGTCAACTAGGGATTAAAGTGGGTGGCTGACTAGGGGTTTGGGATTTGGCTTATTTTCAGAGCAGTTGCTCTTTGATGGGATTAATTTGGCCTCTATAGCTAATAGCCGCTCACCTTTCAGTCTGTGGGTCCAAGATGTTCCTCTCCATCCGAAGCACCTGGAGAACTTCAAAAGTCATGATACCTGGGGTCACATCCTTCGGTGTCTGAGGATGGGAGACCCTGGCATTGGTATTTTTAGAGATTCCCAGGTAATTCCAAAATTACAGCAACGACGTTTGGGACCCACAGGTCTGTACATTTGTAAGTACATATTAATTTCACCTGAGGCTTGAAAATGGTGCTGCCATTAAAAATGTTTTTGTTTTGTTTTGGTTTTTTTCCCCACTATTTATTTTTTTCCAGCTTTCTTGAGCTGTAATTGACATGTAGCACTGTATATGTTTAAGATGTACGTGTCGATTTGATATTCTTATATATTGTGAAATAATTACCCCTATGGCATTAGCTAACACCTGCATCAAGTCACGTAATTACCTAAAAAATTCTGATTTTTTAATTGGCATTCTTTGAATAGAAAGGTATCTCATGATATGCACTCCCCTTCCCTATTGCACAAAGAGTGGTGTAGATGACTCCTTGTTGTATGCCTTTTTTCTCTTCCACTTAGTTATGTGTTGGAGATTTTTCCTTAATAGTACATTCATTGCTTCCCCATTCTTTTGTGCATTTGCATGGTAATCCGTGGTATGGCTGTCTCTTACCGTTGGGGATCCAGGTTGCTGTCAGTTTTTGGTCTCACATTGTTACAGGAACCTTGAACACGGATCATTTCGCATGTGGGTGAATCTGTCTGGGAGGACACATTGCATCTGGTAGTGCCTATCTCGTATATACCATGTATGTATACGGGCCACTCTCTTCAACCTTTTCCTTGTATTGACTAAGTCCTCCCATCAGGCCTGTGAGGTAGCCAGTATCTCCATTTTACAGATGAAAAAACTGGGACTCACCAAGGTTTGGGTGACTTGCCCAAAGTCACGCCCCAGAGAGGGGAAGAGCCAGATTTCACACCTGGACAAGTTGACTCCAGAGACATTTCTTTACTTTGAAATACTGCATTTCTGGGTAAATTCCCAGGAGTGACTTTGCTGGGTCAGATGCACTATGTATGTGTGACTTGAATAGATGTTGACCACTTGCCCTCAGTGGGGCTAGTGCTAATTTACATTTCCATTAGCAGGATGGGAGAGAGAGTATGGTGGCCCCCGACTACACTTTTATCCAGTTGGGATTTTGTCAATCTGGAAGATAAGAAATGGCATCTTGGTGTGATGGGCAGTTCTCTCAAGGGGATGGGCAAACATTTTCTCCCTTGTTTGTAAAGAGCATTTATGTTTCCTTTTCAGCAAATGCCCACTTCATAGTCTTATTGATGGTCTTTTGGGATGTTGGCCTTTTTCTTAGCCATTTTTCTCAGCACTCTGTATATTTCAGAGATTGTCCTTTTTTCTCATTTTGAGTTGGAAAACAGTTTCCCACTGTCACTTATTTTTTGATTTGGCTTTTGGTGTTTTTTTGTTTTTGTTTTTGTTTTCCTACAATGAAGTTTCTCCACGCTTTCTTACATCATTTATAATCTCAGGAAATAGTATTATGATGTTAGGTAAAAATTTACTGTGTATTTACTCCTTTGGAAAAAAAATGTAGGATGGCTGCCTGTTGGGTTTTTGTTTAAATGATTCACAGTGCATCTAAGAGAGATTCAGAAGAAATCATAGAAGAAATCATGTTAGATATTATTTTAAACTGCTAAATGACTTAAATTTATGGCTGAATATTGGAGCACATCTCCTGGTGTCTTTTAGCGTCTCCCTCATCTTTCTCTAAACTATCACCTCACATTTCTTGTACAATCCTGAGTTAGGATAAATCTTCCGTGATGAATTGACCAATTACTACATTATTTGCATCTTGGATACTATTAGTGTAACCTTTTCCTCTCTCCAGAACTTTCTTAAATGGACTTGAGGTTAATTGGCATTATTTCTCTCTCCTGGTCAGTTTCAGACTCTTTTATCTGGTGGTTTTATTTTACTCTGCAGTATTTTCCATTTCCCCTGTTTAAAGATAGGTTGAAAGCTCTGGACCTTAAATTAAATTGAACCTTCTTCTACGTTGACCACTTAGCCAGTCATTTTCCTTTATCTCTGAAGTATTTCTGAGGCCATTGTTTGTCAGGCACTATGGTAGGGTCTAGGGGACATTCCTGCCTCTTAGGGCTTATATTCTAGCTGGGAGGAGGGGAGGAATAGATATCTGACAACTAATTTTAACTTGTAGATTTTTAAAAAATTGTATTTATTTATTTGACAGACAGAGATCACAAGTAGGCAGAGAGGCAGGCAGAGAGAGAGAAGAGGAAGCAGGCTCCCTGCCAAGCAGAGAGCCCGATGCGGGGTTCGATCCCAGGACCCTGGGATCATGACCTGAGCCGAAGGCAGAGGCTCAACCCACTGAGCCACCCAGACACCCCTTAACTTGTAGATTTAAGATTGTGATAGAAGAAGGGGTGCCTGGGTGACTCAGATAAGTGCCTGACATTGGCTCACATCACGATATCAGCAGGAGTCTGCTTTTCCCTCTTCTTCTGCCCCTCCCCCTACTCTGCTCTCTTTCTCTCTCTCAAATAAAATCTTTTTTTTTTTTTTTTTTTTAAAGATTATGATAGATGCTTTCAAAGATGGGTTTTCAGAGGATACAATCAGGAACTCAGCTAGTTTGGGGCAGCCAGGGAGAGCTTTCTTGAGGTGCATTTAGGCTGCCATCATCTGAATGATAAAAGTCAGCCATGGAGAGGATTGGTAAAAACATGTTGTGGGCCAAGGGAACAGGCCATGCAAAAATCCTGAAAGCAACAGAAGCATGGCAGGTTTGAGGAACTGAGAGTAAGTGTGGTCAGAGTGTGATCTGGATGTGGCCCGAGGAAGGATCTGGAAGTAGGTGGGGCCAGTTTTGACAGGGTTCATAGTCTGTCTTCTGATGGCTGCTGTGAATAAAACCCGAACCAGTGGTAAAATATGGAAGACATCCATTTGAAGGGAAGAGACTTTTGACTTTTTAGCTTTATCTCTTGTTGTCTTCAAATTCTGGAGCTGAGAATACCCTAAGTGTCCTTTATTGCTAGTCTAATGCTTATTTTTACAAATGATAGACCAGGGAAATGACACTGGTAGCCAGGAGTGTCAGAACTTGAACCCACGTCTCTTAATAAACTGTTCTTTGTACTCGGCACTTTCTCTTCCCTCAGAAAACATGCATTCTGACTAAAAATTGAAATGTGCTCTGATGTATGGTTTTATTTTGATTTATATGAGAAACCTTAAGGTATAAAAATTAAACCACTTAAGAATTTTGTTGGGTAGTGTTTATTAATGTCTCACAGAAGAGGAGTTGGTCTTCTAGAATGTGGGCTCTGCTAAGGTCATGTCCATGCTTCTAATGCTACAGCTTCAATACAACTTTCAGTATCTAGATCATCTACTTCAAGGAGCACTGCTGGCATATGTGCTTTTTAAATTAGGTATAGTTTTGAGTCCAGTGACTATGCCATTCTAGCACTTTCTTCAGATGAATAAATTTGGCCTGCAAAAATAACATTTTAATCCATTCTTTTTTAGTTTATCATTAGGATGTGTTTTTGCCAATAGCCTTCATATTTTAAAATCCAAATGTGGCAAAAAGATTTACTGCTTGTTATGTAAACTTTCTGACTTGGTTGGGGGATTGGAGAAAGAATGAAGATGGAGAGTCTGTAGATAGAGGAGTAAGTGTATCCAAAATGGACCTCCCCCACCTTCACACTTGGTTCTGTGCTCATTCTAGTTAAAAGGTAAGTAGCCTGTTCTGTGCTTTCTTTGTACAAGGGAAGAGAAAAGAGGGAGATGACAGGGGATATGTTCTTCTCATATTTATTAGTCTTCGATCCTCATGTGATAGACTTTTTTTTTAAGATTTTATTTACTTATTTGATAGGGAGAGAGCATGAGAGAGAGAGAGAGAGTAGGCCAGAGGCTGGGGCCAGAGGGGAGGTTATAGTGGGTGGGGACAATCCATTAATATTAGAATCTTGGTTGGAGTCTAAGCAGTAGGCAGATGCAGGTAAAATTCCTTATGTGTGGATCTGGTGCCTGGGGAGGTGGAGAATAATTGCGTTATTTAGGGTGTGGTCTGGGTCTGCAGAGGACACTGGGAACCCCACCCTATAGGGCTTGCTTATAGCACAAGTTTGTAAGGCGGAGAGAGAGAGAGTTCTTCTGTGTTTCCCTGCCCAAGGCTGTTATATCTCTTTGCATGTTGGTGGGCTTAAGTCTATAGGTGAAAACAAGCAGGAATATCCATTTGGCATTTTTTCCAAAATGTATTCAGTCATTAAATATTATTAACTGCTCATCTCTTGTCCCTCTACTTTCCCTCTTTGTGGAGATCATCTGAGACTCATGTTCCACCAATACAAAGTACATAGGCTCCATGTTAAAACTGAAAGACAAGAGTTTTATATATTTAGGAAAGATAAGTTTAAAAAAATATGTAATTGGTACATTTGGAATTGGAGCCATATAAAAATGAAAGGTATCTTACCCTTGACCCTGGTTTGTCTTTATAGGCATAACTGCTATTATTGATTTCTTAGTCATTTTCCAAAGTGTTTTCCTGGATATATTTTATGCAGATACAAATGTGGGCCTAGGGCGCCTGGGTGGCTCAGTGGGTTAAGCCTCTGCCTTCGGCTCAGGTCATGATCTCAGGGTCCTGGGATCGAGGCCCGCATCGGGCTCTCTGCTTGGCAGCGAGCCTGCTTCCCTTCCTCTCTCTCTGCCTGCCTCTCTGCCTACTTGTGATCTCTCTCTCTCTGTGTCAAATAAATAAATAAAATCTTAAATAAACAAAAAACCCAAACAAATGTGGGCCTATATTGTGCTCTTAAGAAAATACACAGAAATGGGAATGCATTGCATATGCTCTTCCCTGTCTTGAGTTTTTCACTTAATGAAATACCTATCATTCTTGAGTTTTGAAGGGATTGGCTTTCCTTCTAGAAATAAGTGCCATGTTGCTTATATGTATATTTTTCCTGGAACTTAGTCGACTTTATTAGCATTGCAAACTCTTCATTTTGCCTAAATAACTTAGATGGCAGTGAGAGAAGGAAGATACATGGATTTTATTACCAAACTCTCCTTTCAGTAGAATCTGCAAATTGGTAGGTATTGGGAGTTCAAAACTGTTTTTTTGGAGTAGCACTAAAGACCTGTCTTTGGCTAGCATGGGTCACTCCCCTGGGTCACATAAGAAGGGGATGGTCTTTGTAAAATGCTAGGAAGTGTTATGATGTTCAAAGTTTGGGGCTCTCTGTTGAGGGTTTTGAACCCTTACAACAGCACATGGAACTTTTTCTGGCATTGACTGTGTCCAGAGTCTATAGAGCCAGTTTCTTAAGACAAGGCTATACTCCATTCACCATCAGTTCATATGACAGGAGTCCTAGGCCATGTTTTCAAATATATTTTAGGGGGTTTAGAGTAAAGTAGATTTCCCCATTAAGTACATAAAATCAATTGAGTTCACTCCAGTTTATGTAAGTGGAACCAATAAAAGGAACACAAGCTTTTAATATTATGCCTGTTGGACAGGATTTATAATTTGAGCAACCTTGCAATAAAGTGTACTAATTAGGTTTTTCTCTATCACTCACCTGTGCTTACGTGGGTTCAGCTGATAAAATAGGAAAGAGCAAAGAGAAGAAAAAGAGGAGCCTGGGTTTTGTTTTGTTTCTTTTTTCTTTTCTTTCTCTTCTCTTCTCTCCTCTTTTCTTTCTTTTTTAAAAATTTTATTTACTTATTTATTTTATTTATTTGAGAGAATGCGAGTTGGTGGGGGGGATGGGCCGGGGCAGAGGGAGAGGAAGAAGCAACACTTCATTGAGTAAAGAGCTTGATGCTGGGCTCCATCTCAGGATTTGGAGATCATGACCTTCACCGACAGAGCCACACTGGTGCCCTGAGCCTGTGTTTCTAAATACAGAGCCTTAGGGGAGCCCATGGCCCTTGTCAGAGCTGGTTTTCCTTGGGTCCTCTGCTGCATCTGAGGACATCTTAGTGTTTGACTGTTTCATCCTTCACAAACTATTGATGCCATCATTTCACTTGAAGCCACAAAAGGGAGAGTTTATTTCCTTTCCTAGTTCCTTGGCCCCCAACTTCCAGTATCACTTTGGACTCTGTAGTTTAGTCTTCAGCAGAACTGATCGACCATATGGTGGTTGTAAAGACACATGGTGTTTAACTTAAAGGCTAGGGTGCCAAGGGCTGTTGCTAGTACAGAGAAAGGAGATGAGAGAGGTCCTAGTGGGCAGTGAACCCAGCCGGTCACTTAAGTTGATGGGACTCTGCAGAATCCCTCTCACTGTGCTTTGGGGGTAATAATATACCCCCCCTTTTTCTTTTTCCTTCTGATTTATTACAATTATGTGGTTAAAATGTAGGCAGATCAATGAACACCCTCACACCCCTCACCTAAATTCACCAATTTTTAACATCATATGACGCCCATATCCCACACACCCTTCCCTTCTCCCCTCCCTCCCTCTCTCTGTTTCCTGTTGCCCAACCATCTGAAAGTAGGTTTCAGATATCGGGTCACTCAATTCCGAAGTATTCAGTGTTCATCTCAGGAACAGGGACGTGAGGTGAGAGTATTTTTGAGTGTCATCTACCTGCCACACTGTGTCCCTTTTATGAGGACTCACAGAAGACATTGTTTTCTTGGGTCTTAATACCAAGTAAAGCTCCTCAGTTTTTGGGGAACAAAACTGCTAGGCTGCCAGGACACTCAGAATTAAAATTTCAAAATGTGTAGGACCTGTTGATTAATGTCTGTGGAACTTTTAGTTTCACTTGGCCGCTAGACTTTGTCTTTTTTCTCTCTGGCCATCCATGCTTCCTTCTCTTTTAAAATCTTATATATGTATGCAAAGAACCCCTGGTGAATTTTAGAATGAATCAGTGTATAAAAATGAGCTCAGAGTGAATCTGCAGTTGCAGGAAGCCCTCGGCTGACCCTGCAGGGGAGAATGGCTCAGGGGAGTCTGACCTCCTTATGCTCTCCTGGGACACCCAGACAAAGTGGGTGGAAATTCCCCCACCTAAAGCCCCAATACTTTCCTTTTTTCTTTTGAATATGCCACCTTAGATTCATCTTAAAGACATCTCACCTTCACCCTTATGGCCGTGTCACTCCCAGTGCATGCCTACTCCTCCCCCAGCGCCCTGACCTCACCTTTTCATGGGGCAGCTCTGCCTGCTCTGACCAAGCATGACTTTTGGTACCAGGGGCCGGAGACATTGCTGGGAAGTGAGCACCCCGCCATGGTTGCGTCTGTGAGAACAACAGGAAGACAGTAGGAAGAAATGGCCTGGATGGTATAGTGCTGTTGGAGGGTTGAGAGCAGAAACGGATGCTCTCTGAGATGGTAGATGTGGTGGAGAGGGTTGGAAGGCAGGGGTAACGGGAAGAGTCTGGTGAGATCTGAGCGGGCCGAGAAGGCCCAGGATGGGGAAGGAAGAGGTAGATAAAGTGAGTGTGGAAGGGGTCAGCCGGACGTGGATCTGCTGTCTGCTATCTCCCCAGGACATGTCAGAGATGACCACTCCTCCCCAAGTTGTACAGAGACGCCGCTGGGCAGAGACTGGAAGGCAGGATGTCCATCTGGTGGAAACTTCATGTTCTGGACACAGGCACCAGGCTAATGACAAGCATGATCTCCGGCAGCCCTCAGAAGAGCTCTGTGGAGAATGAGCGGTTAACCTCATTTACAGCTGGACAAAGGGGCTTGGGGAGGTTGGGAAACTGGCCTCAGTGGTGGACATGTGCTGTCTTCAGAGTCTCAGTTAAGTGGGTGCTGTTCTGTGATACGCTGACATGTCATCCTGCCCTTCTTTAAAAAAACTTTTTGAAGCATAACTTTTTTTTTTTTTTAAGATTTTGTTTTATTTATTTGACAGATCACAAGTAGGCAGAGAGGCAGGCAGAGAGAGGGGGAAGCAGGCTCCCTGCTGAGCGGAGAGCCCGATGTGGAGCTCAATCCCAGGACCCTGAGATCATGACCTGAGCCGAAGGCAGAGAATTAACCCACTGAGCCACCCAGGCGCCCCGAAGCATAACTTCTTTAACTGCACGTAGGCTGAATGTACAGCTTGGCGAATTTTCACAGGTGGAAGGCACTTGGATAACTTGTACCTAGATCAAGAGACTGAATGTTACTACCATCCTGGACCCTGCTTTGCCCCCTATAGTCACCATCCCTGTAAAAGTAACTCCTGTCCTGAGTCAGAACTCTGTTTTTAGCTGGACTCATTCAGTATGTATTCCTTAGTGTTTGACTCCTTTCTCCCACTGTGATGTCTGTGAGGTTCATCTGTGTTGTTGATCTCTTCCTTCTTGAAATTGGGTCTCAGGATCTAGGGTGTCTAGAAAAACCATTTCTACTCCAGGGTTATACGGTCCCCTGAGTGTACAGTTGGTCTTCTCAAAACCTGCAAATTTGGAAAATGTTGTCTATGAGGTATGCTCACAGTTTGCCTTGCTTTGAACTTGAGAAGAAAAAGCTGTCTGAATTTTCAAAGTCCTTGGTGTGAAGGATTTTCTGTATTAATAGCGAAATGCATTTCCATATTTTTAAAAGAATGGAGCAAAAGTCTTGATGAATTTAGAGTCTTTGCCAGAGACATTTTGTCTTATAGATGTAATGTGCTTTTATGCAATAGCTAGGATCCTGAAAAGTTTAAGTTAAATTTGGGTTTAGCAAAATGTAAGCATATGTGGATTTTTTTTTTTAAAGATTACTTCTTTTTTTTTTTTTTTTAAGATTTTATTTATTTATTTGTCAGAGAGAGAGGGAGAGAGAGCGAACGAGCACAGGCAGACAGAGTGGCAGGCAGAGGGAGAAGCAGGCTCCCTGCCGAGCAAGGAGCCCGATGTGGGACTCGATCTCAGGACACTGGGATCATGACCTGAGCCGAAGGCAGCTGCTTAACCAACTGAGCCACCCAGCCGTCCCAGCATATGTGGATCTTGATGGGGAAAGAAATTGGAAATTTGCAAAGTGAAGTTGGTGCACTTTAGCCAAAGACCATCAGGAATGCACCTGCCAGGAAACAGGTTGAGGACAGTCCTCATCTTAGTGCGGGGAGAAGGCTCGTTGGGGAGTAAGAGGCTGTTAGAACCTATTTGGTTGGGTCATCCTAGGAAGGTCTACAAAAACAAAGGTTCCTTCTAGATCAGGTGTTTTCAAAAAGCAGGGGCAGGTCTATGATTGGGTATCTCAACACATCTTACCTATAGAGAGGGCGGATTACAATACTGAAAGCTGTAATTTTTAAAGAAGCTGCAGTCACTCATTTTAGCGGAGGGGGGATGTTTGGCATTTTGTGGGTTTCACGGCGGTCTTGTTTTGTCTCATTTTGTCATGGTCACAGAGTGACCTTGTTTGATGTGGATGTCCTGTGAGATTGTTTTTGTCCTCCAGAGCAATGTGACTTAGCTGTGTCTGGTGGGTTTGTAGTAATATTGACGTTTAGCTGTGAGCATCACACCAGCTCCTGGATGTCCGAGGCTGTCTTTTTTCTCTTTCTTTCTTTCTTTCTTTCTTTCTTTCTTTCTTTCTTTCTTTCT
>ML102614.1:12839-71574 GCA_003697995.1 Taxidea taxus jeffersonii
TCTTTCTTTCTTTCTTTCTTTCTTTCTTTCTTTCTTTCTTTCTTTCTTTCTTTCTTTCTTTCTTTTTCTTTCTTTCTTTCTTTCTAAGGAAAGTTTCTAGGTCTTTTTATTTTTCATGAGTCTACACTTTATAATACAGGTGTTCTTAAAATAGGATTAACCTTCAGCAGATACTTAAGATACTAAATATGAATTCTGAACAGAGAGTATATTTAGAACATTATCCTGCAGGTTCTTGTTTTCAGGCTTCTTAGGTGGCTAGGGTTGCCCTATGCGGATTGGTTTTTAGAGCTTTTAGGTAATCCTTGTGAAGTCACATGGGCCTTTGGCGATCGCTTAGTCACACTTGACTCTTCTTTCCTTACCTGTTGAGTGAGGGTAATTATAACAGTGACCCACATTTCTTAATGGCTGCCTGTGATGTCAGGGTTCGATCTCACCATGAGACGGAATCTGCTAATTTATACAGTACCTGCTTCTGAAAAGGCTTCGAGGTGGCCAAGATGACATGCCTTTTCTCTGCTGAGCGCTCCAGCCACATCTTCTCCTTTTCTTTCCCACAAAGAAAAACATTTTCTGAGAGGGGGTGGTCTTCATCTAAGAAAACTTCATCTAGAGATGCTCTGTGTAGGTACCAAAGGATGGAAATATCTCATTGTGATTGCTTTTCAAAGCAGGGTTTTGTTTTGTTTTTTTTAAGATTTTATTTATTTGACAGAGACACAGCGAGAGAGGGAACACAAGCAGGGGGGAGTGGGAGAGAGAGAAGCAGGCTTCCCGCCAAGCAGGGAGCCTGATGCGGGGCTCAATCCCAGAACCCTGAGATCGTGACCTGAGCCAAAGGCAGTCGCTTAACAACTGAGCCACCCAGGTGCCCCATTAAAGCAGGGTTTTTGAGCAGGAGACTCGCACTTTGGTGAGCCCAGCATTCTGATTATGAAGAGTGAGGGGCTGGGGTATCGCATTTTGGGTCACCTTAGGCTCCTGATCCTGTCACATGGGACTTAATTGGCACGTGGTTTTCTCATTTTCTTGTCTAACAGAGCATTTAAACTTTTGATTTCTGGCACCTTCTTTCTTGCTACTTGAATGCTTTTAAACGTAGCCTTCTCTGTGAGCTGCAGCCCTGTGTGAGGGCTCATCTGAAGTCCTGGAACAGAAGGTGGAACTGGCTGGTGAGGATGGTGAGTTTCACCTTGCACTGTCTGGCCTGACAGTCCTCAAGAAAAAGAGGGGACAAAGAGGAGGACGAGTGTTTGGATTAATTGAATAAGAGCTTCAGACACAACAATAAGAGAGGAGCTAGAAAGTAGACAGTCTTACTGTCAAGGATAGCACTTCTTGTGCATATTTTGGGGTACTGTCTGATTTCATTTTTGACTAAATATGTGGCCATTTATCCAACTGAAATGCTTTTAAATGGCATCTAAATTCCCTAAATACCCAGACTTAGTCGTGGACGATCTTTTCTGATTCCATCATCTCTATATTCCTGTGTTAATAACTCTGCTTGGATGATTACAACTTTCTAGTAGGTTTTACTCTGCCACATGGCAGGTTCTGACACCGGGTGTTCAAGGCTGCCATGGCTGTGACGGTTCTCCTCCTGCGTGTCACGTCTCTAAAGTCTTGTGGGGAGTCAAGTCGGGGAACATTGATATCTGATAAATCTCCTGTTTATCCACTTGTCAAGGTTTGTGTTTCTTTATTTCAACTCTCTGGTGAGGCTTTTAAAAAGACTTCATTTAGCACTGGCAGCCGTCAGCCTTTTTTCTTAGGGACCTTTGTCTTGCCCATGTGAGCAGGACTTTTTCTGTTTGACTTTCTCGTATTTAGGCACGATTTTGCTTTGTGTTTTTTAAATGTTGTTTGGCCTCTGGTTACCTGCTGAACAGTTATTGGTTGTTCTCTTGCACTTTCTAGGTGGATGACATCTGAAATGACAGATTTCTGTTCTCTTCCTTTCTAGCATCCTCTGATATCTTACCAGAGAATCAGGTCATACTCACATTTAACTTAAGGTGTTTGGCTATTTATACCTAGTAAACAGAAGAGAACTAATTTAAACAGTGCTGGCTCCTTTACTCTCAGGCCACGAGCGTTTGTGGGCCCTGGTTAGTTTCTCCTTCCGCCAGTTGGCTATGGATCTCTCCTTGTACCTTTCCACTGCTGCATGTTTTCTGTTGTTTTGTTTTTCTAATAGAAGAGGGTTCTCTAGACCCACCCCAACCATATCATAATCAAAGGAAAATTGACTTTGTGCCGTTTCCCACTTGCACGCTGGCCTCGGAAGTTAGCCTGAACGTAAGAAGCACCTTGACCGTATTTCCTTTCGGTTTATTGCATTAGCCAGGACATTCTGTACAACCTTGAATGATACTGATGATAGCAGGCGTCCTTTGCTTGTTCCCAACTTTAATGGGAGTGCTTCTTGTGCTTTAGTCTTAAATATGTTGTCTGATGAAAGCTTTTGGGAGAACCTTAGACACAGGATGTTTGCTTCCTTTTGTTTGTTCTCACGATTGAGTGTAGTTTTGTCAAATGTTTTGCGTCTGTTGAGATGGTATCTAAAGAATCTTAAGGTAATGAAATACAATAATATATCATTTCATGTTGAACTCGCCTCATTCTTGAGATAAGCCCTACTAGTAATTTTTAAAAATTTTAGTACATTACTGTATTCATGTTCATTCTGCTAATACTTTATTCAGGTTTTCTATACACGTATTACGTAAAAGTGGCCTTTAGCTTTTTGTTGTACAGTTTTGGGAGCAGGATCACTTAGGGGTAGCTTTCTTAGATTTCTTTTTTTTTAATAGGTATAGTTTGTATAACATGGCAGTTACCTTCATCTCAAAAGTGTGGTAGAACTTGACCGTTAGAAACATCTGGAGCTGGTATCCTGTCTAGATGGGAGAGGCTTATATTTATTATTATCATTGTTATTATTATTATTTAAAGATTTTACTTGTTTATTCGACAGAGACCTAGAGCGAGAGAGCACAAGCAGAGGGAGTGGCAGAGGGAGAGGGAGAAGCAGGCTGCCCGCTGAGCAGGGAGCCCAACGCAGGGCTCAGTCCCAGGACCCTGAGATCCCAGGACACCTGAGCCAAAGGCAGAGGCTTAATCATCTGAGCCACTCAGACACCCAGGGAGAGGCTTTTAAAAAAATGGCAGAAGCTTTCCTGTTGGGAGAATAGTGGTTGCAAGTAGCCTGTTTGTGAGGCCGCTGGGCATGTGGCCCTTCAGGGCTGGTGCTCTGAACCAGTCGCCAGGCGGGCACACACGTTCATGTCTGTTCTGCACGTTGCTCACACACACACTTGTGACTACGAAACTACTCTTCGAGTTTTCAGCGACCATTTCATTTTCAGGATCGCAGAATTTATGTTAGTATTTTCGTAGGAGTACGTAGTATGAGATGGTGCCCAAATGTCAGTGTTCTTTGCGTAATATCCTCGAACACATTGAGAACGCCACGTGGCAGGCACTGACCGGTCAGAGCTTTCGTCTTGGTCTGTTTCAGCCAGTTTGGTGCCGAGATAGTTCTTAAAACACCCAAGTGAGTACGGGGGTTTCGGCCCTAACATGATCTCTGTGTTCCTGAAAACCTTGGCATCCTGCAAAATCACTAAAAATATGAAGGCTTGAGGCAGAGGGTAGTGTTGGGGCAGAGTCGCTCAGGCTGTGCGTCGTCGTCTAGGAGAACTGCCCAGGCGGTTTTGTGCCCCGGGAGATGGAGTTCGGACGTGCCGAGTCGTGGTTGGCGGGCCAGTGTCTTCCGGAGGTACTAGCGGTGCGAGGAGCACAGGTTGTGTGCCCGGGACGTGGACAGATGAAATAAAGGTCTTTGCTCCTCAGGTTCACCTGGATGAGAATCCTTGAACTTCTGTGCTCTTTGAACCTCCTTTTTCCCCCTGCACCTTCCTCCTCATCCCTCAGAGTGTGTCCTTCCCAGGCCTTCCCTGGTTCAGTCACCAAGGAGCCTGTCACAGCTTCCTTAGTTGAACACTTCTCTGCCGGACTTTAAATATTTTCTTCTGATGACAAATAACTGTTTATTGCAGAAACTTTGAAAAATAGATTCACTCTACAAAGACTGTCCTCAGTGCCGGTCCTCAGAGCCACCTCAACCACTTGTGCTTCTGGTTCTTTCTAACACATCTGAAGGTTGGTTTGAATTTTTTAAGCAAAACTGGGGTCATGTTGTGACTCCCAGCTGGTTTGTTCTTGTTGAACACGTATTATGGCAGTCGTCCCTTGTTCTTAATTATGGCAGCATAATTATTCCATTGTTAGGGTCAACAACCATTTATCAGTGCCTGTATTTCCTGTTTCTGCCGTAACTAATCACCGCAAATGACCGAGAGACTGGGAACGACGCCGATTTATTATCTTCCTGTTCCATAGGTTAGAAGTCCAGCACGGGTCTCACTGGACTCGGATCAAGGTGTGGCAGAGCTGCCTTCCATTCTGGAGGCCATAGAAGAGAATCCATTCCCTTGCCCCCTCCAGGGTCTCGAGGCCACCTGGACTTCTTGGCTGTTTGTCCCTTCTGCCATCTTTAAAGTCAGCAATAGCAGGATGAGTCCTTCTCATACGGTATCACTCTGACCTCTGCCCCCACTTGTAAGGACCTCTGTGAGGACATTGAGCCCACCCAGGTGTCCCAGGGTAGCCTCCTTATTTTAAGTTAGTTGATAAGCAACCTGAATCTCATCTCTTTCCTTAATTCCAGTTTGCCATGTAATATAGGCAGGCACAGGTTCTTGGATTTGGGACAAGAACACTTTTTTTTTTTTCAGTGGGGAGGGCATGATTCTGCCTGACCTGGTCTGCTCTTGTTGGTGAATTGGTTGTTTGCATTTGTGTGAACGACCATTAAGTGAACTCCTTCAGACATCAGTCTCTGTGTATCTCTGGTTGATCCATGGATCACCTTTCTGTACATGGGCTATTTCAAAGTGATTGTTTTTAATATGTTTGACAAAAATTACCAAATTACTGAAATTTTCAGTCTTGAGCTATAGGAGAACAGAAGGCAAGTTTAAGTTTAAAGCCAAAGAGAAATTTTCAGAACTGGGAGGAGACCAATTTGTTCCTTTGTTGCATTTCTTTTCCAGTGTAAGGTTCTGTCTCTCATTATAGCTTTATTACATTCCCTGTGCCTTCTGGCACATGTCATACGTGTTTATTGGCATATATTTCGTAGATAAATGAGTAAGGAAATGAGTATATACACTCGTCACACACAACATTCGTGCACACACACTTCACTGTTAAACTCCTTCTTTTCCCTTGTTTCCTTTCTAGTATTAAATATCAGTAGGTACTCTGTCTGAATTACTAACCAGGGTTAATTTTGCAGCATTTTGGATGTTGACGGCTCTTTGGGGTTTAAATGTAATACTGCCTCAGTATCATTGAAATGGGGAACATTTATTTGCCACGAAAAGCGTTGAAGATGTATTTAGATGGTTTTAACTGTTCTGTCTTGCTAATTTTGAAGGCTGAATATATGTCCTGTGTACTCTATTCTTCCTCTCCCCCTTTAATACAGAAAGTTTATTATAAATCTTCACATATTTATATAAATACCAGTCTCCAGAAACAGTGAGTGAAACCTAGAGTTACTTTGAATTGGGCAGAATAAACTGGCACATTAAAATACAGCCTCCTAGTCTCTTGTCCATGGAGCGCGGTGTGTTTCAGAATTAAGGTTTTCGGTGGCGAGGACAGAGGTATATCCGTTTTCTGAGGCTGCCATAACAAAGTGCCACAGACTTGGTTGCTTAAAACAACAGAAGTTTATTCTCTCACAGTTCCAGAGGCTGAAAGTCTGAAACCCAAGGTGTTGCAAGGCCATGCTCCCGGGGAAGCCTGCAGGAGAGGGTCCTTTCCTATCTCTGCCAGCTTCTAGAAGCTCCTGGCCGTTCTCGGCTGCAGCTGCTGTGCTTTCGTCTCTGCCTCTGCAGTCAACATGGCACATCCTTGTTCTGTCTGTGTTCTCCCTTCTTATGAGGATTCTAGTCATATTGGATTAGGGCCCTCCCTGATGACCTCCTCTTAATCTGACTGTATCTGCAAAGACCCTATTTCCAAATGTGGTCACGTTGACAGGTACTTGGAGAAAGGACTTCAATACTTCTTTGTGGGCGGGGGGCACAGTTCAACTCCTGGCAGGGTGGGGCATGGGAAGGCAGTGCTGGGCACATGCCACATGTAACACCTCCACATGGGTTGAACAGCAAACACATCGGCCAGACATGCGATCAGGCACACTAGATGTGATGATAAAGTGTCACACTGCCTCGTGTCAGTTTAGATCAGGCTGTGCCACCCAGCGAATGCAGTTCACGCGACCTGGCTTCCTGCCCCAGGAAAAGTTGCAGCTTTTAGTTTGCAGTCTTCTGGATTTTGGAGTGGGGGACCTGTGCTGGGTTTTCACCTTAATTCCCAATAGCAGGTTAGTGAGCTTTGTTGGAAGTTGTATCAGGGGAAAGTTACTCCTGTACTAAAGAGTTCTCTTTGGTTGAAACAGACTCAAGCGTGGATATCCAAGAGGTCATGTAGTTTGACGTCTGTATCTTCATGTTCAACCGGAGTAGAAATGATATGTTGAACAGTAAACCCCTGCCAGAAGTTAAGCCCCCTCTCTCTCCTCCCTCAGAGAACCTTCATCCATCAGCACCATCCCCCGCCCCCATCAAAGCCAGTCTTGCAGTTGAACCAAAGCATCATGCCTTTCCCCTCTTCAGAGAAGTTGGCTTCCTGAGAAAGTCAGCGTAGAAGCCAAACCCCAGATGCATGTGAAGGAGCAAGCAGATGATGAACGGGGGAGTGAATTGGCTACAGCTCTCTTACCTGCAGCTGCACGGGAAGCAGACAAAGCTTGTAGCTTCGAAGAATGTGGGAAGCAGTTTGCTTTAAATCCCCGTATCCTAACTCCATCCTGAAACCCAGAGTTGGGGCATCTGCTGGAAGGAGCATTTGGCTAGGAGGATACCCGACCCTTTTGAAGCACGTTCACTGGAACAGTTCCTACAGTGGAAGTATTGGGAACACCTGGAACGTGAGAGAGATTGGGCACATCAGTGAGATCGGCTATTTCCGACATCAAAAATCACTGGAGGAACATGTAATCACAGAGAGTACTTCGAATATAACAAGTGGGGTGAAGGGATACGGCGTGCCTCTGCTGTGAGCCGTTTTATCAAATGTATAGGCAGGGAGTCTAGAGGGGATAACAGTGTTAGCAGTGTTTTTCCTAACAGACTACTGATTTTCTTGGGAGTTTTCTACTCTTGTAATGTTTCTTTTTTTCTCTTGCTGCCCCCAGGCCTTTCTCCTCTCTAAGTCCCTTGATCCAGAGGCCTTTTACTTTGGGGGGAGAATTGTATTTCCTTCTGTTTAATCAGAGTGCTTTGCTCTCTTGCTGCTAATGGCCCACCAAGTTTGGAGGATACTACATAAGAGTTGCTGTACAGAGCAGGGTACTGTCCCCACTGCCTCCGAGGGCAGGAGGAGGAGGATGTGGGAAAGATCACTGAACGGGGAAGAGCGATATTTGGGTTCTCGTTCCCACTTCCTGCTGACTAGCCATCTTCCTTGTCTTTAGTGTCCTCTGATGACAGGGTTTTCCTTAGAGTTCTTCTGGAGAATATAACTGATTTTTTTTCAGTTGCGTGTTGTAAGGGACTTTGATTATCTCACCCTTTATTTTGTTTTTTATTTAAAGATTTTATTTATTTGAGAGAGAGATAAAGGGCACCAAGCGGGGCTGGATCCCAGGACCCTGAGCTGAAGGCAGATGCTTCATCAACTGAGCCACCCAGATGCCCTATATCATGTTTTATGGAGAAAGAAATGTAGGTTTAGGGTAGAAGGAAGCTTGCCAAGACTAAATAGGGGTTCACAGCACAGCCAGGACCAGAGCCCAGGGATGCCAGCACACTGTCCTTTCCTCTGCTTCTGGTTCACCAGCCAACCTGGTTGGAACCCCTGGGCCCTACACCCCAGAGCTGACCCACTTTGTCAGGAGAAGGGCCTGGAATGGGTAGTTTATCTTTTTTTTTAATGTATATTAGGTGTCGCTGATGTAACCTTGATATTGGGCTTGTAGGCAGGACATTCCCTCCTGGGGATGTGTGTGTGTATGTGTGTGTGTCTACACATACAAATGCCAAGTGAATGTTGATATTTGCAAAACTTAGTGCTTAGTATACACAAAGTAATGTTCTCAGCTCTGTGGGTATTGTGTGACTCCAGAGGCACTACTAACATTTCTTAGGTGCAGTTCTATTAATTTTTAAAATATTTACAATGATTTATATGCATGATATTTATGTGCATTTATGTAATAAACATAATTTTTTATTTATTAGATGACTGCATTTTATATATCCTTATTAAATTAAACTTTACTTATGGGATCATAATACACATACATTCTGCCACTTCAATTTACTATATCTTGGGGGAGCTTTTAATTTCTAAACTTAGATCTGACTTTCCTCTCACACTGATGAGTTTTCATCTCAGGAATTGTACTACGGCAGAAGCTAAACAGCTGAAAGGGAGATCCAAAATATGGTGGCTCTGAGTCTCTTAACTGCTCCTGACCAGCCCCTGCTCTGTACTGTTCATGGGCCTGGGGTCTTCTGTATCATTGCTCTGCCATTTTGTGGGAGGTTAGCCTGCCTCTGCCTCATAACCCTTAGCTGATTCCAGCCTGTGAGAAGGAGGAAAGTGGGTGACAGTGCTTCCTTTTTAAAGATGCTGCTGCTTCCTTCTGTCCATCTCCTCTAGACTAGATATTGGCCTCAGGGCTCCCCTCGCTGACAGGGAGGCAGGGAGATGCAGTCTGACTTGATGGTCATGGGTCCAAGTAGAGCATGAGGGGGTCCTATTGTGGAAAGGAGGAGGAGAGAGAAAGTTCAGGCTGGGGGGTCAGTTGCCGTCCTTGGCTACCTTGACCATGATGTGGCAGTGGTGATAGGAAGGTGATAAGAATGGAAGCCAGAGCTACCAGATACTGGGCTATGTTGTGGTGTCGGCAGCATCCTTGGAAGCTGATGGAGGCTGGGAAAGGCTGTGATGGATTTGGAATTACTGGACTAGCAATGCCAAGAGCAGTGACAGTACTACTCATCTTTTTGTCACAAGAACCTGAACTGATTTGAGCATCTGCTAACCAGCGGAGTGAAGGGAGGAAGGCTCAGAGACTGAGAGAAGGCTTTTCCTGCATCTCAGCGAGTGCCTACGTATCCAGTATTTGAATGCTTGCCAGATGCCAGGCATGATTCTAGACTCTGGAGTTGCAGCAGCCACCAGCAGACCTGCTGTGCTTCATAAGCCAACGTTCTGGTGAGGCCTGAGAGGCAGACAGAGAAATAAAACCAACAGAAGCAAAAAGCCATATAATGGGATGTGTGACTGTGGCAGGGGCAGCCTCTTTGGAGAGATGTGGAATGACAGGTGACCAGCCTGCCATGCGGCAGAGGGTCTAGCCCAAGTACCTCACAGGATTCATGAGCTTGGCATGTGTGGGATGTGCTGGTGTAGCTGGAGCGCTGTGAGCATGGTGGGGAGAGGCAGGCAGGGACTCCATGGTGGAGGGCTGGTAGATTACCAGAAGGAATCACTGTGAGTATCTGGGAAGGCACTGGAGGGCTTGATGTAGGGCAGTGGAGTGGTCAGTTTTCTGCCTCTAAAATCACTTTGGATGCAGAATGGAGCATAGATTATATGAGAGCAGGAGGGGAAGAATCTGCAGGGCTGGCTCATCGGCTGTGGTCACCTGGGTAAGACGATGGTGGCTGGAACCGAGGCAAGGGGAAGAATAGAAAGAAACATTCTAGATCTCTTTCAGTTAGAAACAAGGTGTTCCAATGGATTGAATTGGACCCAAGGAAGTGAGGGAAAGAAAGACCAAGGTTTACTCAAGATGTGTTTGTTGGTTGTGTTTGAGGTTCCTTCATGATCTCCATCCAGTTGGTAAGTAGGTAGTTGGTTAAGAGTCTGGAGATCTGGGGAGGTTTCTCTGGCTAAGGAGTCTCAGGGCCTTCTTAGTCAGGGTGCACTTACATTCAGACTTTGGGTCTGAATCATTAGGTCTGGGTCATTACAGTGTGATGGGTGTGATGTGTGCTCCCATGTGCACCCTGTGGCTCCCATGGTTTTGGAAAGCTAGATGAAAGGGCATTCTTTTTAGATACAAGGTGAGCTCATGGTTGCCAAGACCACCCCCAGGTTTGTGGATTTGCCGGGAGAACTCCCAGGACTCAGTATGCAGTCATGATCATGGCTAAGATTTATACAGCCAGAGGCTACAAAGCAAAATGAGTGCAGGGCAAAGGTTCACAGAGTGACGTCTGGAGGAAGCCAGGCATGAGCTTGTAAGAGTTTGCTCCCAGTAGTCCTACAGGACGTACTTACTTACCCTCAGCTGCAAGTGTGACAACACGTGTGAAATGTTGTCTATCAGAGAAGCTCAGTAGAGACTCAGCGCCCATGCTTTCACTGGGACTGATCACGTGAGCCCCTCTGCTTAGCGTGTCCCCAAATCCCAGATACCCAAAGGAAAGCAGGAGTTCATCACAAACCATAACGTTTGAGTTTTGGCACAATGAGCCTCTTTAATCAGGATGGTGGAAACCCTTCCCAGTTCAAGTTCTCAGTCACCAGGTAAGGGCTAAGCTTTGTAATCAGCCTTTCAGAGAATAGTGGTTAGGTCTGCTATACGTGAGCTCTTTCATACACACAGAGTGTGACTTTTCTTATCCTACAGTTTCCTATTAGACTTGAATCCAGATCTTCACATGCCTGCTTGTGGCCAGCCTGTTCACATGGTTCCTGTGACCTGCCTTCCCTTATCCCGACAGACACATCTTCATTCAGTCTGCAGGAACAGGGGAGAAGGGCGTGTGGAGTAACACTAACTTCCCAGAGCGTGCTGTAAGCCTGGTAACAACAGTGTGGGTACCATCAGGAAATTGGTAGCAGTAGCAGAAAGTGGTTCTTGGGCGCTTCTGAAAGGTTACCTGTCAGTCACCCACCATTTAGTTAGTTCGTTTGGGAAAGGAAATTACAGGGTAGCTCCTCCCCAAGATGAGCTGCTCTGTGAAGCTCACCATGGTACCACGGCCCACGTTGGCTTTAAGACTGAGCTCGGAGGTTCTGCTGCTTTCTGGAGCATCATGCTACCTTCCCTGCCTTGGGGGGAGACACTGTTACTGGAACAGTGGAGTAGGCCATAAAAGGACTAGGAGCTTTGGAGCCATTCCAGGGCTTAGGTTTGAATTGTAGCCCTGATACTTAGTAGCTGGGACCCTTGAGCAAGTTGCTTGACCTCTCAGCTCTTGTTTGTATGTGGGGCTGAAATATCGGAAGCCCATGTATCCATGGAAGGGGCCTCCTACAGTGCAGGGGTTGTAATTGTCCACAGAGTTAATGACCCATTTATGGATACGCACATACATATGCATGTCTATAACATCAAGTTTGTATGTTTGTTTACATTTTTACCCCTCCTTCAGGAGTCATTGGACTGCTTCTGTGCTGGGCTGTTTCTTCTGTTACTGCAGTGGATTAAATACTTCCCTTTTTTGTGCAGCACCCCCCCTTTTTTTTTTTCAAAGATTTTACTTATTTGACAGACCAAGATCACAAGTAGGCAGAGAGGCAGGCAAAGAGAGAGGGAGGAGAAAGCAGGCTCCCTGCTGAGCAGAGAGCCCGATGCCAGGCTCCATCCCAGGACCCCGAGATCATGACCCGAGCCGAAGGCAGAGGCTTTAACCCGCTGAGCCACCCAGACACCCCTTCTGTGCAGCCTTTACTCTCATTTTAAATCCCTTGATTGTTCAGGCTATTTTATGCAGCCAAGATGACTCCAAGGGCAGGCGCTAAGTATATAGATTAATGATGTTACTTTCACCTAATTGCTAGGATGATATACCCCTTTAGGGCAGGGACAGTGTCAGTGGTCCTCGCTGCCATATCCATACAGTGCTTGCCATGTAGGAGATTCTCATGTACTGAAGTACATTGTAAAAATCTGATCCCTGTAGTTGCTGCTTGTATGTGTCAGCCATTCTGGTTGGGAACTTATGGAGGGAAGCCTGCTGTTGAAGGGATGCCTTCTGGCAGTAGTGCTGGGGCTCACCCCTGCTCACAGCAGACCTAGCAGGGATGTGGTTCCTAATGCAGGGTTCCTGATGAGTCAGGCACTTCGTGAATGACAAGCATTCAGTCTGGAACAATAATCGATCACAGCCTCCGCTCTCCCTCTAGGGTGAAGGTGACCACCAGTGAGCTTATTCTTGGCTCGATTGTTTTGTTGTTTCTGATTTTCTTCATGATGCCTCTGTCCATGCGAATGTACCTTCTGGGAGGAAAGATTCCAGCCTTTCTGCCTGTTGAGCGGCCTTCCTCGTTCACTGGGGTCCCTGTACCATAGCTCCCCCTGTTGATCCTTCGGAGTAGGATGTGCTTGCCAGATTCCTTGCTCTGCTCCGTTGGCAGCTGAGTTATCATGCCCATTTCCCAAGCTTGTTGTAGCGATTCCATATTCCTGTTCTGCGGGTCTAAGGTACTGCCCTGGCACCAAGTTTGGAAACCTTGAGGTGTTTGGGGATAGGTAAGGGTATAAAGGCATTTGTGGCATTTGTGGTTTTCTTGTGAAAAAAAAAAAAAAAATGGTAGAGGCCGCAGTTTTTGTTTTTTTAAGTAATCACTGTATCCATTGTGGGGCTTGAACTTATAACCCACGATCAAGAGTTACACAGCCTACTGACAGAGCCAGCCAGGTACTCCTAGAAGCCTCCATTTTAAGAGTACATCTTCCCAGAGCAGTGGATAACTTCCCCCAGGGCTTCTGAGCCAAGATGTACCCTGGAGATAGTAATAGCATCAGTGAAGAAGGTGCATCAGTGAATAGCATAGTGAAGAAGGTGATGGGTTGAAGTTAATGAGTGATGGGAATCACAAACTCAGAACACTGTTGTGCTCATTTCTGTCTTTGTATCTCTGTGGTCTATCCAGTTTATGACCGTTGTTCTTACAGGTGTGTGTGCCTTGAGACTCAGAGGTGCAGGCTATGAGTTTTGGTCTGATTCTCTTTTTTTTTGGGTCTGATTTCTTTTTATATATTGCTTACACACCTGAGGAGATTACCCATCATGATCTTGTAGGACCAGTTCCTGTGTTTATAATTGGGAAAATGTGTTGTTATTCCACTGGGAGACTCTACATCCTCCAGTGCTATCAGGAAGCAAGGAAATGAGTTTTAGCAGTAGGAATTGATTATGGTTATGACACCCCCCCCCCCCCCCGCCAAAAAAGCTTCTGACCATACTTAATATGGTCATTAACAATGCAGGTCATCCTCCTACTAATACCAACCTAAAGTACTAACCAAATTTTAGAGTTGCTCCTCTCCCATGCCGATCATTTATAGAAAAACCTTGAGAGATTTTAGGAAATCTGTGTCTTCAAAACAAGAGGAAACTTTGAAAAAGGGAAGTATCCTGATTCAGTAGTATTTTATTGCTTCTCTCACTAAGAGATGAAAACTTTTTCCTACTCCCTTGATCTTAGATCATCCTAGCTCAACTGTACTTCCAGCTGAGTGCAGCAGCATGAGTGAGCTCAGTGAAACCAGCCAAGGGAATGCCTGTAGAATGATGACAAGTAATATATTGTTGTTCATGAGCATTACATTTTGGGATGGTGTGTTAAATAGCAGTAGATAACTGGTAGAATGAAGGTACTCAGCCAGCGATCCTACTGTACCCCCCTGTCCTCTCATAAGAAATCATCAAGGTTGAAGAAAGCAGTCTTTCACATTTTAGTATAATTTAGGTCGGTCTGATTGCTTCTCCATTTCCCAGCTAAAAGAGCTCCTAGATGCTCACTACTTTGTTTTATAAAGAAAGGGAGGTAGCTGATTTGGGGCCATGATCCCTTTAGGGGAAGGATTGTTTGAGAATTATGCTATATTGAGGTAGGGCCTATAGAGCACTTTGAATGTACTACCAATCTGGTAAGTGTACCAATAAGAAATAGATAATTCTGGGACGCCTGGGTGGCTCAGTTGGTTAAGCAGCTGCCTTCGGCTCAGGTCATGATCCCAGCGTCCTGGGATCGAGTCCCACATCGGACTCCTTGCTCGGCAGTGAGCCTGCTTCTCCCTCTGCCTCTGCCTGCCACTCTGTCTGCCTGTGCTCACTCCTGTGCTCTCTCTCCGTCTGACAAAATAAATAAAAAATCTTTAAAAAAAAAATTAAAAAAAAAAAAGAAATAGATAATTCTTTGAGGGAAAATGAGAAAATACCAAAGAAACTTGTATTTCAAAGAAATACAAAGAAGCAAAGAAAATTGTGCCTTGAATTGGCTCCATACTTAAAGAGGGGGGAAAAGCCTTCTCCTACTCGTATAGGATGTTTTTACTTTTATTATTTTTATTTTTTTTTAAATTTTTAAAACTTTTAAATTTTCTATTAACATATAATGTGTTATTAGCCCCAGGAGTACAGGTCTGTGAATCGCCAGGTTCACACACTTCACAACACTCAGCATAGCACGTACCCTCCCCAATGTCCGTATCTTTTATTATTTTTAAAGTAATCTCTATACCCAATGTGGGGCTCGAACTCACAGCCCTGAGATCAAGACTCTTACACTCTTCCAACTGAGCCAGCCTGGTGCCCCTAATTCTTTTTTTTTTTTTTTTTTTTTATAACTTTTGATTGACTACAGACATTGTATGTCGAAGACTGAGATAATATTAATATTTATACCCAGAAATGAGCATGTCTCTTCTATTGGGCCATCAATGTGAGATTGAGTCAGTCTAATCAGTAATTGAACTGGATTTGAATTTTGCTGGTGGTTGTACTTCTGTCATTGTACCACAAGCTTCAAATTGCTCCAGTACCTTCTACATAGAGTGGGGCCGCTGGTACCCCATTTTCCTCATGTTCTTGCTCTGCTTGTCTGTTTTTAGAAGTTCTCGAATGCCTGGGCTTCAATAATCTCCATGCCTTTGCCCCTTCTTGAGCCTAGAGCACTGGGGTGGTTTCTCATTGATAGGCTCCTTGTAGAGGAAGGGGTGGTTCTCTGTTCGTCTGGTCTAGTCTTTGGTTTGTGTGCCTGGGCCATAGAAACAGTGTTCCCAGCACCGCTTTTATGTAGACAGTCTCTGACTTGAATCTGGTGGGCATCTCCACGCCTGGAGTCTCCGTGGAGTGTCCCCCCTTTTTCCCCGCCTTTTTCCCAGAGGCAGTGGGTCTTTGCTTGAGAACTAGGGGGAGGACTCTCCACCCCTGCCCAACCCTTGGTCCACTCTTGGCCCAGGGCAGTGGGGAGTGAAGAGTTTGTTGTATCTCCCAGAGTGGCTTAAGCCCCCTACTTCATTTTAAATTGAGATCTAATTCACATACTAAAACATTCGCTCTTTTAAAATGTACAATTCAGTCGTTTTTAGTGAAGTTATGTAACCATCACCACTGTTTAATTACAGAGCATTTTTGTCACCCCAGAAAGCAAGCCCATACTTTTTAGTGGCCATTTCTTACTTCCCCCCACATTCAGCCCTAGTCACCCACTAATGTACTTTCTGTCCCATTGGATTTGCCCAATTTGGACATTTCATGTAAATGGAATCATACATTCTGTGGTCTTTTTTGTCTGGTCTCTAAGAAAATATCTAAGAAGATATTTTCAAGCTTCATCTGTGTTGTAAGGTCAGGAATTTATTTTTTTATGGCTATACCATGTTTTATCTGTCTGTTCCTCAGTTGATGAGCATTTGGGTTCTTCCCGTTTTGGGGGCTATAATGATAATGCTTCTTGGGACATTTGTATACACATTTTTGCATGCAGAAAGGTTTTTGGTGTTCTTGGGCATATGCGCAGGAATGGTTTGAGTCATACAGTGACTTGAGGGTTAACTTGGAGAATCATCCAGACTGCATGCCAAGGGCTGGCAGCACTCTGCTTTCCCACCAGCCGTGTATGAGGGAATAGCTGTAGGTTTATAGGAAGTCTCTCTCCGGTAGGGTAGGTTTCTTCCTCGTACTCTTCTTCAGGAGATCTGCCTCTTTTGGCCCTTGTGCTTTAACAAAGATTTTAGAATCAGCTCCTCAGGTTTCTCAAAAAACGCTGTTGATATTTTGATTAAATTGCATTGAATTCATGGCCGGTTTGGGGAAGAATTGGCACATCTAGGGTAGTAAATTTGTAGATGTATTCATGCATTTTCTAAGTATATTTCAGTTCAGACTTACTTTCTTCATAGAGATCTTTGATATCTTTTGGCTGATCTCTTCTTAGGTGCCTTAAAATTTTCATGACTACATTAAATAATATCTTTTTGATAAGTGTGTTCTGTTTGTGGCTGGTATGTACAAAGTGCCATGGTCTCTGTCTTTCTTCTAATTATTTGAATTTTCAGGAGAGTTTTATAGTTTTGTTTGTTTGTTTTAAAGATTTGTTTATTTGAGAGAGAGCCAGCATGGGAGCAGGGGGAGGGGCAGAGGCAGAAGGCGAGAGAGAATCTTCAGGCAGACTTCCCACTGAGCCCTGAACCCAATGCAGGGCTAGATCCCAGAACACTGAGATCATGATCTGAGCTGAAATCAAGAATCAGATGCTTAACCGACTGAGCCACCCATGCCTCTGAGTTTTATAGTTTTTAAATAATGCTGCCAATAATGATAGTTTTGTTTTTTCTTTACCAGTCATCATACTTTGAATTTTTGTCTATTTTTCTGTGCTTGATAGAACTTCCCCAAAGTGTGTTTTGTTATAAAATCTGTTTAATACAGATATTAATATAATCCTATATCCTGGTGGTAGGTTATTGTTTGTGTGATGTATCTTTTTTTCATCTCTGTACTTAGAACTTTCATCTAATATCTTCTCGGTGTTGCCCCCCCCCCCCAATGTTTAGTCTGCTTCTGTTTGTTATGATTCCTGATGTAATTTCCTTCTTTCTACCATCTTTTTCTTTCTTTTCATACCTTTTAACTTAAAATATTTTTTCTGCTGGTTTAGGAGTTCTCTATTCGTTTACTAGTTATCCTTGAAATTTGACTTTGCATATTTAAAAGAAACATGTTAGATCTTTAGGAAATATGAGGGCCTTAAAATGTTTTAATTCACACCATCCCCTTTGACACTATTACTATTCGGTATTTGGGTGCTGGTTCAGTATTTTTGTTTCTGAATGACCTAGCACAGTCCATACGGTTCCGGAAGGAACTGGGGAGTCCTGGTATCCTGCTGTCGTCACCCACCCCAGCTGGGTAGTTCCAAGGGGGCTGGACAAATTAAGAGCACAGACCCTGGCTGGGTTTGCCAACACTGTTGCCAGATAAACTTGTTGCAGGAGAAGCCAGTATCAAGAGGGGTTTGGAAAAGAGAAAGGGAGAAATTTATTTTGGATGCAGGCAGGCTCAACAAGCCTTAACAACTGATCTCCCACAAAGTGAACCCCTGGAGTTTATGGAGAGGTTCGTAGGGGTCCTGCAAGAAAGCAGGCGGGGGCACATGGTCATGGGTGGGGTTGGTATGTGTGCAGCCTGTAATCATGGGCAGGGAAGGGGATTTGGTGGAGTGTGGTCTTCTAGGTACACACTTCTGGTCTTGACAGTTGGAATGCTCAGGTCACTACAGAACATCTCCAGTGCCTCCAGAAAGTGCAGTAAGAAATAAGCACACAGTGGGTTATACTTAGAGCATGAGCTAAGCCGACTTGTCTCTTTCTGGTTTTAACTATTGAAGTCTGTAGTTGAGCAAGAGGGCTCACTGACAGTTTGACCTCACAGACTAGACATTATCTTTGTTGAGATTATCCTTCATTTTTACTAGTTTGCTCCTCAGTTCTTTGTACATTGTAGACAGTTCTGGGATAAGTCCATTTGTAGAAGCCTTCTTAGTGTAGATTTACCGGTGATACTCAGTTTTGGTTTATATTAGAAATGTGAGTTTAATTTGTTAAGACAGTTCTTTTTGATATCCCAGTAGTTTGCCAATTGTTCTGTCTTAGCATTTTGAGAATATTCCGTTGTCTCCTTTCCCTGTCGATGTTGAGAAGTGATTGTCAGTCTGCTTTTTCTTTATGGATCATCTGTCTTTTCTTTAGACTGTTTTTAAGATTTTTGTCTTAATGTGGTACAGTTGGATTAAAATGTGTCTAGGTACCAATTCTTGGTACTTTCTAAATCTATAGATTCATGTCTTTCATTAGTTCAGGGAAGTTCTCAGATGGTATTTCTGAGATACACCATCTGAAACCATCATCTCTTCAAGTATGCTCTCCCTCTTAATCTTTAGTGAGATAATGTGTTAGATTTTTTTTTTTTAAAGATTTTATTTATTTGTCAGAGAGAGAGAGAGAGAGCAAGAACAAGCACAGGCAGACAGAGAGGCAGGCAGAGGCAGAGGGAGAAGCAGGCTCCCTGGCGAGCAAGGAGCCCAATGTGGGACTTGATCCCAGAACGCTGGGATCATGACCTGAGCCGAGGGCAGCCGCTTAACCAACTGAGCCACCCAGGCGTCAGATTTTTCATTTCATTCTTGTATCTACTGATATCCTCCCCATTTCCCATTTTCTTACTTCTTTGTGCTACATTCTGGATTAATTTTTATGTCTTTCAGTGTTTGCTATTCAGCTCTGTCAAATTTGTTATTGAAATACAAAATGCAAGATGAATTTAAACATTTATTTCAAGAAGTTGTGTTTTCTTTTTCAAACCTGCCTGATCTATTCTCTTGCTGCTCATTCGCCAGATTTTATTTCTTTGTAATGTTTCAGATAAAATTATTTTATGGTTTCTGAGAACTTGAATATCTGAAGCCTTTGCTGGTCATGAGGGTAGGGTAGTTAGTGTCTATGTGTGGAACTGTAAGTAGATTATTTCTATTAATTTATTAATAGTGTATTGTATCCTTGATGTGTGGTTTTTCTTTGGGAACTCAGCCAAGGGTCCTTCTACTTTAGATATAAACATTCCATTTTGATATTTCACTTAACCATTTGTTGTTGGACATCTTTTCATGATAGTGCAAACCATATATATATATATATATATATATATATATATATATATTTGATGGTTTCTCAATGTTTTCCTATTGATGTGCCATAATTATGTCCATTTCAACTTTTCATTAAATGAAGGGAACTCCATAAGACTTCGGTGTTTTCTCATTAATCCTCTTGTACATGCTTCTCCCCAGGCTTTTTGGTAACTATCTTTTGAGTGCTTCCTTAGGCAAGATTCTATGCTGAGCTCTTTCTGTGAAGTATATGAAATTATCTTCACACCAGCCCAGAAGGGGGTGCCATTCTTTTCACTTTACAGAGGAGAAAGCAGTGGTCCCAGGAGGTCACATGACTTGTCTGGGGTCACTCAGCTGGAGGTGGACATCTTGTAAAGTAGGCAGTCTGACAGCAGAGTGGTGAGGACTGGTGTTCACTGAAGCTGATCTGAGAGGCACAGCAGGTTGATAAAACTTAGTAGCTGTTGGAGTCCTTCTTAACCTCGAGATTCTCTGAGTTCTTCTTGTCCTGTAAGTCACCCTTTCTTGCTGTTTCTCTCTTGCCCTGCAGTCCTGCAGATGGCCTGGGGTATAGTATCTGGGGTAGAATAGCCCAGTTGCAAGGGCGGACAGTGAATCTGCTCTGATCCCTGTGTACTCAGTGAGTTGCTGGCAATACTGGAATGCAATAAATAAGTGCTTGAATTCACTGATTATTAACTCTTCTTACTATAAGCCTAGGTAAGTGTGCAGTATGTGGAGGAAAGACAAAACAACCTAGTGCTTCCACAGACTAAGTGGGAAATTCTAATGCTCACACATCTGATGTGTGAAATCATCTCTCTAATTCTTCTTTTATTTTATTTATAATTCTTTTTTTTTTTAAGATTTTATTTATTTATTTGACAGACAGAGATCACAAGTAGGCAGAGAGGCAGGCAGAAAGAGAGGGGGAAGCAGGCTCCCTGCTAAGCAGAGAGCCTGAATCGGGCTCAGTCCCAGGACTCTGAGATCATGACCTGAGCTGAAGGCAGAGGCTTTAACCCACTGAGCCACCCAGGCGCCCCTCTAGTTCTTCTAATCGAAGAAGTGCAGGTACTTAATGGACTTATCTTCTGTGTCACCTGCCACCCACCCCTGTGGTACTTCAGTGTTTAACAGACCCAGCAGGACCGCAGGACGGTGGTTTGTTGTGGATAAACCCAGCGGTACGGCTGATATTCAGGCGAATCCTCTGAGAGGCACCAGCCATCCGGCATGGGTTCTGTTGAACTCAGCATCTCCCCGGACTGTGCTGTGGTGACCCTAGTAAATGACAGTGGAGAGGGCACAGGGTTTCAGTCACTTGTCTGGCTTTGTGTTGGGTGGCTCCTGCGATTTTAACAATTTGGTTTCCGATGCTGTTTCAAACTGAGAAGTTAAGATCATTAAAATACAGATTGTAAGTGACTAGGCAACAGAATAGTGAATTTAAATAATATATTCAAATAGATTCCTAAATTTAGATAATTCAAATAATAAATAGAGCCTGCCTGGATTCTTAAGCATTTGAGCTTCAGGATAATCTTACCTTTATGATTTTTTGTCATTAAAACAAGTCAGCAATCAACTTAAAAGTAATTTTTAAAAACAAATGCTAATGTGTTACTTGCTAGTCACTCATATCTTCTCTTGATTATACCCTCTACCTATGGCTGCTATCAAATATTGATTGCCTGCTTTGGAAAACTGTTCTTTTTCTCATGCTTGACAGATCAGGAATTGCATCATCCTACATGAGTTTGGTTTTGGCACTCGGATTTTTCTCATCAGCAGTGAACGCTGCTGTTGAGTTTTTGAATTCTCCCTTCTCCACCCGCCCTTGATCTCCACAATGCTGCGATAAAGAACAGAAACCCTAAACAATCAACACTGGAAACTCCTATCAGATTTGTGCCCTGGTCATCCTAGCAGTGGGTCAGAATGAGCTGTTTTCCTTCTTCACAGAAAATTGTGCTCAGAGTTTGGTTGCCTAAATATGTGGTGACTCAGGAGAAAATAATTCTTCTAAGAATTTTGTTGGTGTTTATTTTTGCCAGAGTACTTCATAAATTTCTGCTGTTCTGCTTCCTCTCCTATTTCTTTACTATTTCCCCTTTTTTTTTTAGTGTTGGATTTTTGATAGGCAGGGGAAAGAGTGAGTGATGGTGAGATGCTTTCTGCTGTGGTCCTCGTATTTACAGCCCTCAGATGATTCTTGCTAGGGGAATAAGTGAGTATGGTTACACCAGAGCCGCTCAGTTTCTAAACACAGTGTCTAGAACCATATTGAACATGCAGCTATAATTACAGATACTGAAAAAAATTTTCCCAGTCTTCGACTCTACAGACATAGGCAGAACACAGAGTAAAGTTTTCCTCCTTCAAAGCGTTCCTAATTTTATGTTCACATTTCTTTTGAGAGTTTATGGAGTTATAGGTGAACCATGATTCTTATATTTAGCTTTTGAAATACAGTTTTATTTTCGAATTTGGATGTTTTTTAAGTATGCTGAAATTGTCAAGCATTTCAGATAAAAAGGGAAGCAGTAGCTTGTTTTATCTGTCCCCCTGGTGAATGGTGCCTGGGCCTTGCTTCTTTGCTCCTAGGCCACTGTCTCCAGGCTCTTGTCTTGGAAGGATAATTCGCTTACAGCTTAAATAAAAGCCTTGTTTTGGAGTTAGGGGAAGAAAGAGCCAGACCCCAGACTGACATTGGGCAGACGCAGCCCGTGGCATGGGAGACGGCTGCAGGGGGAGTGGGGGATGCTGGCCGCTTCGTGTGGCTCTCCGTGCAGACTTCGGGCATCGAGTTCACCCCTGGTTGTCCGTCCACTCTGTTCTGCTCTTCTAAACAATTTTCTCTGAGGCTCTTTTGGATACAACACCTTGCCTTTTGTCCTCGTTTATGTTTTAATTCCTACAGTGGTTGTGACCAGTTAGAGTGTGGACTTGGTTTTTTACATTTTTAGGGACTTGGAATCTTGTCCTCCCAGTGGTTTTCCTCTGGATGTCAGATGCCACAGGAAGCAGACTAACCACCAATCTGGGTTCGGACGAAAACGTGGCAAAAACTGAGCTTAAAGGAGGCCTTTGATGGAGTCTGTGTGAGGGAGGGCCTGTCCAGCCCTCATGAAGTTAGGCTTCGACAAGCCTTCCCAGAGCAGTTCCGCATGGGGTCCTGAGAGCGGCATTTTCCGTTAATGGGCTTTGCCTAGAATTAAGTGGCTATTCTGAAATGGTGAATAATTTTGTTAGCTAAAGCCTCAGCCTCGCGACCAGCATTGTATCACTTACTTGGGAAGGCACTTTACAGCAGATCTTCAGTGCCTCCCCGCCCCCATCCTTTTAAAATTTTGCTGCTTTCTCTGGGAAGAACTGCAAAGGAAGCCAGGTGCTCCGTGAAATACAGACCCTGCTAATTATTCAGAGCGCTTTTTCTTAATTGAGTTATAATTCACGTATGATAAAATCCACCCTTTTAAAGTGTATACACCTCATTGATTTTTAGTATATTCACAAGGTTGTGTAAATCGTTAGCACTAATTTCAGAACATTTTCATCACCCCAGAAAGAAGTCCTGGGCTCATTAGCAGTCACTTCCCATCTTACACGCACGCCCCCGCCCCCCAGCCCCTGGCAAGCACAAATCTGCTTTTCATCGTGGAGTTCTGTTTTATATTATACTGAAATCTGTTGTCCCTGAAACGTAATGGTTAGGTGAAGGGGGAGGCAGGGGAGCAAGCTCCATGGGCAGACACTTAGGGCTTGTGCCTTATTTCCAGCTTCTTACTTCCATGCCCCAGTGCGAAGCAGTGTGTGTGGGGGGGGTGTCCCTGGAGCCTGGGGAGAGTCTGGCCGTCTCTCTGCTGGTGAGCAAATACACCAGGTGTCTAAAATACTGAGCGTGTGGCAACACATAAGAGGTTGAGTCTGAGCTGATGATGACAATAATGTATGGCCAACACCCTTTCGAAAAATTAAGGGCAGAATCACAGCATTATAGTTCCTCTCTACTTTTCCGTTCTGTAACTTTTAGAATACTCAGGAATCAAATCATGTAGGATGTTGTCAGTCAAACCCAGAGAAACAAGTAGCTTGAACAGATTGTGGGCTTGGATCTACGTGTCAAGTGTGCCTCCGTAAATACTTTGGATTCCTGCCCGTTGCACTAGTATTGACACCTGGACATACGTGAGGTTTAAAGAGGAGTGGGGAGTCATTTCAAGGCGGGGAGGAGAAGGACCAGTCCTCAGGAGATTTTCTGGGCCGTGGTGGAGAGCACAGCACTAGGAAGGGCTTATAGAATATCAGGTGTGAGGACCTGGAACCTAGGGACCTCTCCCTGGGTACTCTTGGGTGGAAAGAAACATTTATTCACTGAGACGTGCCCTTAGGGGCTCAGCTCTCCTGACCTATCCCAGGTGGTTTCTACTGGACCTTCTCCCAAAGTTCCCACTCTTTGTGTAGCTCTGTTTTTCAGTTGAAGTGCTCTGAGTGGCTCTCTTGTAGAATTCCTTGACAGGCAGTTCTGGGTACTGGGGTGCTTCCTTTCAGCCATAGAGATGGGGAGCACAGAGGACCGGCTCCCCGGAAACCGTGGCTGCTAGGGCACGGGCGCTGGGAGGTGAGTGAATATGTACAGGGATCTAAACCACCAGACTTGGAGGTGATTGACGGAGGTTTTACAATAAAAGGTGGTAATTATTTAGTGCTGCTGCCCTTTTGTCTCCTGCCCTCTGGCTTTTGTATTATTATAAGTGACAGGTGCTGGCATCTTGGAATTCATGGAGCTCTTTCTGCCTACACTCAGCTGATAAAATAGGAACGCATTATTTGGGATTAATGCATCACAATGATGTGGCTTAAAAAGTGCTTTGAGTAGAGTTGAGTTCACTTGAAACAGGTTTTTCTGAAAAGATTAATTTCCTTTAAGGATAGTTAAGTTTTTCTATTTATTCTGGTAAAACATAACATGCGGTGGGGTGGGGGTTCTACAGAAGAATATTTTCATCTCCGTTGAATTATCCTCACCCTCTTTTCTTCTGTTTTAAAAATTCTGTTTTTAAAGTATGCCTGTCCTTGCCCTTACCTCCAAAAAATTCCCAGTGAAAAATTAATAAAGTAAAAAATAAAACTCCTTTCATCCACCCTTACTTTTCAGTGGTTGGATTCCTGCTCCTTCAGTAAGACTTTCTAGCCCCTTGTGTGTTTCCTTACAATTACCGTTCGTTGAGCGTGTCATCGAATTCATGTGGACCTGCATTGCTTTTAAAAGTGCATATCCAAAGCCTTTCAGTAACATCCTAAAGAGGTGACAGGATTTTACTTTGAAGCAAGTTGAACTTCTCTGCTTCAGTAAAACTTGTTGCCTAGATATTTTAACTATAACCCTTTGAGATGTAGTGACCTGCAGGGAGTTAGCACGAATGGCTGGCGTATACCCCAGAGCTGGACCTGTCTGCCATCTGCGGAGCTCTCTGTAGTCTAATGATTGACTTGGGATTGATTCTAAACACTGTAATAGAACAGTCTTTATTAATGCCTTTGAAACATCAGTTTAAGAAGAGGGGCCATATATATACAGGGAGGTCCTTTGGGGGAGTAGCCAGATTTGCTTTTGGGGTTGTGACTCAGCCCCTCTGGTTTATGCATCAATCATGGGGTGCATTGGTTCACAGTTAAAAATAGAAATCTCCTTAAAATGGGTGCCCTCTCTGCAAATAAGAACTGTATTTTAATTAGTAAATTTCCCATTTTCTTAACATATTTTTGTTGTTGTTGCTCTCTTTTCATTTATTTTTTTCCCTTTTTTTTTTTTAAAAAAAAAAAACAACAAAAAAAACAGCAAGCCAGGGCTGAGCAAGAGGAAGAATTCATCAGTAACACTTTATTCAAGAAAATCCAGGCTTTGCAGAAGGAGAAAGAAACGCTTGCTGTAAATTATGAGAAGGAAGAAGAGTTCCTCACTAATGAGCTCTCCAGAAAATTGATGCAGGTAAATTTATCTTTTCTCCCTTTACATCTTTCCCTGCCTGTTTTCCTCTCTAGGAAGAAATGACTTTGATAGAGCACTTGGCTTGAAACATTTGCTGATGAGGTTGTAGCTAAAGTTCTTTGGAGATTAAAAATACCAGGTAAAGATGGCAGTGGTGTAATACTCAAGACTCTGGCTCTGTAACCCATCTGCTTAGGTAAGGGAAGATATTTTCTATTTTGAGCACCTCTCAAGTTGCTGATGAGCCTGAAGCCTTAGCATGGAGTAATTGCTATATGTGGTGTTTTGGAAATATGAGGATTAACACTAAATGTGGTACTTCTTCCTCCTTATACATTGAATCTATAATGAATACATAAACATTTTTGCAACAGGAGTGGGTCTTTTGCACTAAAATATGAGTATATAAAATGAAATGTCAACTTAGGGGGAAAATATAAGATATCTATGGTATGTTGTTAAAATTAGGTGAAATCAGGTGTGTTCAGATGGGTGAGTAGTATGTTCCTGAACAGATAGCAGATAGCTATTATAACTTAACATTAATCACTAATAGTTTATAGAAGACACAACACAAAACATATAGGAAGGTTTGATTTTTTTTTCTAATTCAGAGGCTCCTTCCTCCCCCCCCCCCCCAAAGCTTACTAGTAAATTACAAAAAGTAAAATTTGTTTTAGGGCAAATTATTTTGTGGTTCACTTAATATGTACTTAAGAATAAGTGGGATATTAAGTTTTCATTATATATCACAGCTTGTCGAAGATCATGGGCAGGTCTAGAATTATGCCAGGAGGACAAGTAATTCCACTTTGTCAGGTGACTAAGAGAGGTAGATACATTCCTTCATATCTTCCATTCAGGGACATCGCTAACTACTCCATTCGCTGATTTGGTTGAAGAATACATTTTAGGGAGGTTATAATAAAAGGATACTTGAAGCTTTTATTTTATTTTTTAAAAGATTTTATTTATTTATTTGACAGAGATCACAAGGAGGCAGAGAGAGAGGAAGGGAAGCAGGCTCCCCACCAAGCAGAGAGTCCAATGCAGGGCTTGATCCCAGGACCCTGGGATTATGACCTGAGCTGAAGGCAGAGGCTTTAACCCACTGAGCCACCCAGGCGCCCTTACTTGAAGCTTTAAAAAAAAAAAATGTCCTAAATCCTTTTCTAACCTTCCAGTGTAGACATTCCTGTAAGGGAAGGCTGGAAGCTCTGGGGTAGAAGCTCTAGTGTTAGGACCTTACGGTGGTCCAGACAACAGCTGCCCCATCTTTATTTCATTCCCATTTTTCTGCCTATTTGCTGAATAAAGATACTGTTACTCTCTTGCACAGAATTTGACTTAGATGGTGACTGTTGAAATGTGAAGAAGAGAGGTAGCCAGGAATTATTGTCCAGCAGAGATTTATGACAGAGTTTCTATGGACTCACGTGCCTTCTGATTTAGTGGAAGAGAAGGGAAGGAGGTTAGTCTGACCTTTGGCGCTCTCTCACGGGGGCAACATCAGACCACTTACTTTGCATATTGCTTCTAGAACTGTAGGGATACAATTATGGTCTGTTCTTCTGAATTTAGTGTGTAACCATGTGCTCTAATTTTTAACCCTACAAGAAACATATTTTGTTTTCAACTTGAATGGTTGTTAGTATTTAGAGTCTTTTACCAAATTATTTATAAGGCTGCCCAAACCTAGCAAGGTCATGCTCCTTTTCTCTATAAAGACTCCTCTTCATTGTGAGTGGTTCTTTGATGTGTAGTTTGTTATCATAAACTACCTTTTCCCCAAAGACATTGATGTCTCTTAAAATAAGACACTAAATAAGAGTGAGAACATAAGAGCCATGCACAGCAGAAAAGGGAGTTAGTTATAATAATACATTTGTGTAAGAAGGTTTGAACTTAAAAGTTTACATTTTGAACATCCTATAAAGCTATAACTTGCAGAAATAGAGTGATTTTTTTTATCTTAAAAAAATGTTTTACTTGGTCAGGAGAAAAAATTTTTTCATATATTAAAAACTGAGGGGCATGATGGATCTTTCTCAAGAGATTGAAGAAGGTACGAACTGAACAGTGCAATAAATTATTTTTGCTGGAAGTAGTATATAACATGTACCTAGTTTCCATGTGACCAAGTCTTAGGTTGGTCCTTTGTCAAAATAAAGGATATCCTATGAAGGTGTGATTCTGTTGTTGGGGGAGCTCTTGGTGAGACTGGCTTATTTGGGGTCTCACTTACAGGATTGGACAAATGAATGATGAGCATGTCTCTGAGACAGCCTCTCAGGAATCCCAGTGTGGTTCTTGGGCAATCTGTATTTATACACACACACACACACACACACACACACAACACATGCATACATTGTAGCAAAATAAACACAACACAAAATTTACCATTTCAGCTATATGTGCAGCCATCACCGCTGTTCATCCTCAGAACTTCTTGAAAACCAGACTCCATACCCATTGAACAGTGACTTGTCACTCCCCTCCTGGTTCTTAGGCTCTTGAAAGGAGACGGATGTCGGGGAGTTTGAGGTTGAGGTCTCTGGCACATTCTAGCGCTATGTCTGTTCTGTGGAGTGATAGGTCATCTCTCACTTTAGACATCAGGTGTCACAGTATACCATTTTGTAGCAAAAATCCCTGAAGGCCTCCTCTGGTTTTGGCTGGTTGGATAAGCTGGGACAGCTGCAAGGGAAGAAGGCCGTCCCCCTGTGGTGCCCTCCCCCTAGGCTTGCCTCAGGGACTTCAGCCAGTCCTTTGTGAAAGGCTCACATTTTCTGCCACCCAGTGTAGAAGAATGGATCTCCATCTGGAGGCTTTTAGAATAATTGGTAGCAATAGAATTTTCTAATTGTGTAATTACTTTTTTAAAAAATATTTTGTTTATTTATTTGACAGAGAGAGAGAGAGGTAGAGAGCAAGCACAAGCCGGGGGAGAGACAGGCAGAGGGAGAAGCAGACTCCCCGCTGAGCAAGGAGCGGGATGTTAGGCTCAATGCCAGGACCTTGGGATCATGACCTGAGTTGAAGATAGACACTTAACTGACTGAGCAACTCAGGTGCCCCTAATTGTGTAATTACTTTAATATGGCTCTCTAGGATGGTGCTTCTAGAGAGACCTTTTTTTGAAAAGCTTGCAAGAGACACCTCATGCAGGTGTCCCTGATTGACAAATGAGGCCATGGACCTGTTGGCCAGGAAAGTGTTTGCTTAGCATTTTTTGCCCAAAGGCCACTGAGAGGCTGTTGGTAGAACAGCTTTGGTTTTGTCACCACGCTTTGACTGTTGTCTCTCAGAGTGATTGGACAGAGCTTCTGTGTGCATTTCAATTCTTTAGGTCTGAGGACAAATTGAGATTATTGCTGTGGAGGAAACACTTCCTTTCCCATTTGCCATGATGGAACTGGTATCTAATGCCTTTAAAAACAGAAATGTGTTTAAGTGTGGATGAGAGGAAATCCTTTTGTCTTAGAAGATCAAGTTGGGAGATAGCTCAAATATTTTCAAATATGTTAAAATCACTGAAACAAACAACACAGAAAAAGCATGCTTTCTCTCTTGTTTTTGTATATATCCACTGGGTAGCCAGAAAATTATACTTTCATTTTATGAAAACTTATCTGAAAAATCTGCATCCTTTTGAGCCATGGGATTATCTGATCGAGAACTGTCCTAAAAAGAACCTTCTAGTAGTTTTGTAAGCCTAGCACAAGCTTGTATCAGAACTAAATTCAGCTCTGGAATGCCTCAAAGGCAAGTTGTATTTAACCATAATTTATAATTAAAATTTACGAAAAATGTTTTGTAAGCAACCTCTTCATCAGTTTTTGATACGTAACACATATGTTAGGAAATATGTCTAAAAGACTATTTTCCAAAATGTTAGTTGTAGTTACACTGGGGTGCCGAGCTTATGGGTTATGTTAACTTTCTTTTTTTTCTTTTAGATTATTTATTTATTTATTTATTTGATAGAGATCACAAGTAGGCAGAGAGGTAGAGAGAGACAAAGGAGAAAGCAGGCTGTCCGCAGAGCAGAGAGCCCGATGTGGGGCTTGATCCCACGACCCTGGGATCACGACCCGAGCCGAAGGCAGCGGCTTTAACCCACTGAGCCACCCAGGCGCCCCTATGTTAACTTTCTTATATCCTTTTCCTTCTCCTTTTGTAAAAGCAACATGCATTACTTTTGTAATTAGAAAATGTCTTATTTCCTAAAAAGGAAATTTAAAAATTCTTGGGCCTTTTTTGTCCTTGCCTTTTGGAACCTTCTGTGTCACTGGCTTTGAGAGCAGAGTTCCGTCATAGTTGTGTCTGTTTGTCACGGAGCTCAGTGCACTGAAGCCCACTGCACACTTGGCTGCATTTGCAAGTGATAGAAGATTCCGGAATGCTGTGATCATTAAGAACTAGTGTTATGAGAATGCTCTAATGACTAGCTTAACTGTCTTGTCAGTCTTGATATGATATATTCCACTGGTCCTCAGCCTTCAAACTTTTTTTTTCTTTTTTTAAATAATGCCCAACTCCCCTGGTAACTGCCAGTCACCAATGCCAGTTGGAAGGCCTGGAAGCAGTTGTGGATTTTTTTCACTTGGCTTTTTGTAAGCCTGATGTGTCAAGTTTACTTCCTGCTCTTGGGAAGACCTGTTCTTGTCTGCAGCCTTCTCTCAGCCAGTACTGCTGCCAAGAGTTAATGAATACTTTTTCTTCTTTTTAAAACCCTGAAACAGGACTGAGCTAAGAAGGGTACTGTATCTGAATCTTTTCAGTCTAATCCAACTTTTAAATTTTAGACCTTAAAATAACAAATAGGTTAATAGTTTTGTACTTTTGATTCACATTTGAAATTGGATCTGGTCCTTGGAAAATAATGCCACTATAGCTCTAAGAGAAATTATTGTGTCCTTATGGGAGGGCATATTCCGAATGTTGATGATTCAGAGTACTTGAGAATAAAAGTCCTCCGGATGTCTTGTTCAGTGGCATGGCTTTCTTGTTACTGACTTGGTACCTGAGGTTAGAATGCCTTCTGGAATGCACATAGTTGATGTTACCTCGCATCCGTGGAAAGGTGACGGAGAGCAGGAGAGGGGAGGGCAGGTGCCGCTGCGGAAGCTGGCGCTACCAGAGGACGTCCAGCTGTGCGGTGCTGCAGGGCAGCGTGCAGCAGTGTTACTCTTCCAACTCTGTTTGCACAGACATGAAACCTAGAGGTGGAATTGGAGTGAATCCCTGAATCTGCCTGTTCATGTAGACAGAGGTGTACCGCTTCATTTGCTCTTTTCTGCTCCCCAGTTCTGGAGAAGTACTTTCTCCTTCCAGCCCCAGGGCTTTCTGGAGTGGATGCTTCTGCAGCCCCAGAAGGGCTGTGCGTCTAGGTAACAGGCAGGCCCGCAGGCACAGGTGAGCACAGTGTCAGTGTGTGCACCAGAGTTTGGGGTTGCCTTTGACTTGGAGTTTGCCAGGGCACTAGGAGGGCAGTGCTGGTAGCAAAATCACCTGTTGGGGCAATAAATATGGATGAAACTCTCTGGTTAATTTTAAAGGCACCTGGTCTAAGATACCATTGCCTCCATTCAAGGAAAGCTGTTCCTGCCCTCACCATGGCAAAGGAGAAGAGACCTTGAAATACCTTCTCCATTAAGGTGGTGGGGGCATTTAGGCCCTCTGGGCTTTTTTCAGGGCTGTTAATGCTGGTCTGAGAAATTTGCTATTACCTGTAGCCTACAGAACAGTTGGATCAGAGGGCTGTGTGTGTGTGTGTATGTGTGTGTGCGTGTGTATTGTTTTTATTACAAAGTATCTGAACCTTAGCTTTGTCTATTCTTTGTTTCTTTTCATGGAGCAAGGGGCTTACACATTGTGTTCCCGATACATCCGCAAAGGGCTCCTGGGATGTTTTCAATGCATTTTAAATGATGCAGCCTCCAGAGGCTGAATTATGAGCCAGAATTTTCCTGTTTAGTAGCCTGCCAAAAATCTCTGTCCAACACAATTTGCATTGTGATTAGAAAACACAATAAACTTGATGCAGTTGTTTAGTCTTAAGAAATCACAGAGTTTCTTTCCAAGTGAGTGTAAGTGTGTTGACATCAGGACTAGCTTGGATGTACCAGTACAGACTCCCAGGAATGCGGGGGTAAGAGGAAAGGCTTTCAAGCCTCCCATGCTGACTTCCTGAAAAAAGTCAGGGAGGGACGCCTGGGTGGCTTAGTGGGTTAAGGCCTCTGCCTTTGGCTCGGGTCATGATCCCAGGTTCCTGGGATCGGGCCCTGCGGCGGGCTCTCTGCTCAGCAGGGAGCCTGCTTCCCTTCCTGTCTCTGCCTGCCTCTCTGCCTACTTGTGATCTCTGTATGTCAAATAAATAAATAGGATCTTAAAAAAAAAAAAGGGAAAACACAGGTAGAGGGAAAAGAAAAGTAGAAGGAAAATGACATTAAAAATAACTGGATGAAGCTGGAGTAGAGCTTGCTTTCTTCACCAGGGTAGGAGTAGGCATTGTTATTTCTAGTTGAAAAGGTGAATGTTAGTAAAGGACTGGTGGCTCCAGTGGAGATAACCGTTAGCCATTGCTGGAAACACTTTAAATGATTTTAAGACTTTGCACTTAGAAAAGTTCTGCATTTCTTGGGTAGGTTCTCTTTTCATTTCAAAACTGTTTATAGTCCTCCCAGTCAGTGATTAACTTAAAATTCGGAGCTACATCCTGCTAACTACCTTTACTTTCCTTTTTTCATCTTTATTCATAAAGGTGTGGCCTTTTAATTCACAGTAATGTTTCAAGTTAGAGTAAGTGCTTTCTTTGGGCCGAATACTCTCTAGTCCTCAGATGAAGAAAGTGCTAGCTTTGACAGAATGGGTTTTCAGTGCAGTCGGCTGACTGTAGGGCCGAAAGGATTTATCTTATATGTGGAGCATCTTTTAAATATTTTCCTCCTAACCAGATTTCTCTGAAGACATTAATTTCTCTAAAGGCTTTCAGCACCATCATCTTCTGGGGGACCCAGGAAGCTCAAACATGACCCATTAGGCATTCTGGGTGGATGGGAAGCCTGAACTGTCCTGGAGCCATCTGCTCTGAAGCGAGGACCTGTCCTCGGGGTTGAGGATGCTGACAAGAAAATAACATCTAAATAACAATTTTCTGTAAGCTACTCCCTTGCAAAAGTTACATGTGCCTCCCCCCTTGGGAAATGACAGATGAGGTAACCCAGACACACCTCACTGAGGATAGATAAAAGCTAGACAGAACGCTCTTACGTTTTTTTTAAAAAGCATGAAGAACTAACAAGGTGGGGAAGGTCTGCAGGCCTGTGCCCTGAGTGGGAGGTGGGACTTGAGAAGACTGCAGCTCCCAAGGTGGCTTTTGTCCTGAGAACATTCGCTCTTCTTGTGGAACAGGCGGCACTGAGCCGTGCTTTGGAAACTGTGGGAACTGAGGTTACAGAAGTTGGAGCTCAGGGCTGGCCGAAGATGGGGGCCTTGATAACTGAAGCCCATTTGGATCTGGAATCCTGAAGAGCTACATCTCAGGATAAGAACTAACCAGTTTTGCAGGACTTGGTCACGAAAAGATCAGGAAGCTTTTGTTGTGGATTAAGGTAGACCCAGGCTTCTTGTTCCTGGCAGAAGAAGATGGAATTTTTTGGAGGAAGATACCATCATCCTAGGCTACAGGTTTTTGCCTAAAATATAAGTTCGATACATGGCCCAGCACACAAGGAGAACCAGGCACATGGGGGTAGGAGGTTTCATGGATATAAACCAGTGGAAACAAAAGAACAGAAGTGGACTTCACAGATACTGTAGCTGTTGGACTTATCAGACATAGACTCCAAAGCACCATGCTTACTACGTTCAAAGAAATTAAAAACAACAACAACAACAAAAAAAAAACCAAGCTTGAAATCTTTGTTAGGAAGCTGGAAACACAACTTTTCTTGCAGACATTCAAAAGGAGAGTGAATAACTCAAGAATAATTTTATAAGGCAGTACATTTGGAATTTTAGATGAAATGGGCAAATTCTTAGAAAAACATAACTTTCTACAACTGGATGAGGAAGAATTAGAACACGTGAGCTTTCTAGTCATTGGAGAAATTCAGTCTGAGAAACAGCCTTACTTAGTGAAAGAATTGTAAGCCTAAGTAATTTTCACTGAGGGTTGTACTAGATGTTCAAAGATGAAATGCAGGTGATTCTTGAACAGCACAGGGATTAGGGGTCCAACTCCTCCTCCCCATCACTCAGAATCTGTATATCACTTCTAGCTCCCCTAAAACTTAACCATGAATTGACTGGAGGCCTTAATGGATCACATAAACAGTCAACACATTTGTATTGTGTATAATACCATATTTTTACAGTAAAGTAAGCTAGAGAAAAGAAGATGCTTACTAAGCTCAGAAATTCATTTAAGATGTCTAGACATCCACATGGGGATTACAGATCGGCAACAGGACAAAGTCTCCCAACAGAGACATTTTGCTTAGAGAAGAACAAAGACATACCATTGGCAATCATGTAAAGTGAAAGCAAAGACAAGCCACAGGATGGGAAGAGATATTTGCAACCTTATGTAACCAACAAAAAACTACAGATTAGTAAGAAAAATGGATAGTCCCAAAGAAAAATGGACAGAGACTTGAACAGACTATTCACATAGGCAGATAGCCAAATGAGCAGTGAAGTAATGACCAAGTACACATTAATAATCAAGAAAGGGAGAATAAATCACATGATCTTACTAGAGAAGCCTTCTAAATGCTGTCAGAACGCGGACATGGTTGCAACTGCCTTCAGAGCGATTTGGCATTACCTAATGATACTGGAAATATTCACTGTGTGTGACTCAGCACTTTTACTCCTGGATGTATTTCCTACTGTGTGCACATGTGCACCAGATGTATAGAAGAATGTTCTTTATGGCATTGTTCGCCAGAGTAAAAAACCAGAAATGGCCCAAATACCCATTATCCATGAGTGGATAAATTTGTGTGGATAATATCATTGGGATATTGTAAGGCAATAAAAATACCGTTAGAATCAGTAACGTGGGTGAATGAAATCACAAGCTTATTTAGCAGAAGAAGCTAGACAAAAAAAGAATGCAAAGCTAATGTTTAGAAATACATAGGCAATAAAGTTTTTTTTAAAGAAAATGCAAGGAATTCTTACCCTAAGTGAGAATCAGGAGAGTGATGACCTCTCAGGGATGGGGGGCTGTGGTCTGGAAGGGACATAGCAGGCTTCGGGGGAGCTGGCAATGTTTTATTTCTTGATTTTGGTGCCGGTCACCTGAGAGTACTGTGTATATAGTAATGGCACCCTTGATGCTTGCCCAGTGGTTTCATTCATCCTGACACTTCTTCTAGGGGAAACAGTCTAAAGGAAGTGAGACTTTTATCATCTCTCCAGTCAGTATTTGCCCAGACAAGGCATTTTCTGCATGATCTGGAATGGAATTTGTATGTGCTGGCCACTGCTGTTTGCGGAACTTGCGGTCCTATCAGGGTGATCGAGGGTGTATGCCGGAGCTCGAGGGCAGCTGCACATGTCCGGGGAAGGGACAAAGGTTTCGAAGGCAGAGACCTTGCTTTTAATCCTAGATTGACCCCCTTCCCCCAGCTGTGTGACTTTGGGCAGGGATTGACCTCTTCTCACTGTGGTTTTATCCTTCGTAAGATGCAGATAATAGTATCCACCATTATGGACGTAAAATGCTTGGGACATAATACCTGGAGCCTTGATGCATTGGCTGCTTTTGGAAGGAACTCATAGGATAGGAAACACACTATGAACTAGACTTTATAATGTATGGGAAGTACAGTGTGCTCCTCGCAGCTCGAAGAACGGAGGAAGGCATGTGGGAAGGCTCTGTGGAAGGTGTTTTCTGAGCCGGCCCACTCTTCCAGTAGGTTGAGGGAGGGATTCAGGCACTGTACCAGAGGGTGCAGTGTGATCAGGGTAGTGGGGGCACGGGGGCACAGCTCGTGGTACCACGGTCCCACGTGACTCGCAGAGCTTGTAGTCTATAAGCCTGGACCGGAGTGGTCTCCGGAAGTGTTTGCCCAGCATGATGGGTTTCAGTTTTTTTTAATTTATGTTTTAGGCAGAGTCTTGAGCTTTGCCTTTAACCACAGTTAAAACCACTCTCTGTGTTGAGGCTCATCCCTTTGCTAGATGTCTGGACCCTGAAGGCATTTAGGTTTGCAAACCTTAGGATGTCATTTGAGAGTGTGAAATAGCATGAGGAGAGCAAGGGAAACTTGCAGAGGGATTGGATCGTGGAAGGACTTGAATGTCAGGCTTTGGCATGTCACACCTTTGCAGGTTGTAGGGAGCCAATGAAGGGTTTTGAGTGAAGTATTGAAGTATTAGGCTTTGTCTGCCAGGATGACCTACATGGATCTGGGGAGATCCGTTAGGAGCTTTGGCAGTGGCCCAGAGAAGGAGAATGAAAGAGTTGGACTAGATGGGGGCTGTGAGCACAGGAAGAAGAGGGTGGCTTGACAGCTGTTATGGAGGCTGACTTACTGCCAATTGGTAACTGATGAGATGTGAGGTGTTGATTGAGAATAATGGTACCAGTAACAGAAGGGGTTTGGAGGTGGGAATAAGTGTGGGCCCCAGAGGCATTTAGTGGTGATATAATGGATTTGCAGTAGGAGGCTGTCTTTCTGCTCAGGCTGCTCAGGGGAGCAGTTGAAAAGTTGGTTCATAAACTCAGTGTTGTGAGAGATCTTTTTGAACTTTTTTTACAAAGCTTATATAAATAACACTGATAATTGTTTTTAACAGCCCAATGACTTATTGTAGCTATTGTCCTCTGGGTGGTCTCTACTTGGTGCCGGGGCAGGTAGTTCTAGTCCTTGGTGGTTGTCGGTAAACCAAGGCTGTCGGTTGCAGGGCTGGGTTGTGAGTACACAGAAATACTAGCGTGCACGAACGAGAACTGAGCTGGGGGCATCTTGAGCTTCTTCAGAAGTTGCATGAAAACCTGGGTGCTGGGGCTGGTGGCTGGAAGACTTGCCTCACTTGGCATTGGCTGGACTGACAACAGACCCAGACTTGCACACACACATTTCGCCCAGACTGGAATTTGGCAGACCTGCCGCATGCTGGGTGGGAGGCCTGGCTCAGGAGCCTCCAGGTGCACCTGTGGTGGTTTTCGCGGCTGAACGGGTTTCAGTGTCTCTACATGCTAGAGAGTCAGCTCTTCAGTGAAGAGGTCTTGAAGCTATTATGTAAGAGGCCTGGTTCACAGAAGTGGCTCCAGGAAGCCGTTGTAAATTATAAAAAAGGTGGTAGTTATAAGTGATTGAATGATGCGTAAGCCTAGCCTGTTTTAGATCAAAATAATATTATACTTGCATTTTGTAATGGGCTGGAAGTTTGCTTTTGGGCTCAGTATATGAGTGGATATAGTAACAAAATGCTCAAGCTTTAGTACTTAGAATTTTATAGGTTTATACTTTGTATCTTTGCTTATGGCTTTCTCAGTTATGTTTATTTTTTATTTATTTATTTTTTTGATGCTGAATCCTAAGGAGTAAACCCTTGTTCATATAACCCTAATTCCATCAAAAATATGCTACTAGTGGATCATCTGTTACATAACATAATTTCCATTCTACAGGGTTTTTTTGTTGATGTTAATAATATATTGCACAAGTAGGAGTTATAAAATTCATAATCTTTGTGATTGACTTTATAAAGTGTATTTATAGAAAATTCTGATTAAAAAAGTTTTTAATCTACCTAAGCATTTTGCTTGAGATACATTTAAGGAGAATACATGAGTTTATTTCAAACACATTAATAGAATTTGCTTGACTATTTACTTCTCAATTTGAATAATTTTTTTTGTTCTAATTCAGGATCACAGACCTTCTTGGAAGATTTAAAATTGTGCATAAAGAGGCTCCTGAGTGGCTCAGTCAGTTAAGCATCTGCCTTCAATTTAGGTCATGATCCCAGAGTTCAGGGATCGAGCCCTGCATGGGGCTCCCTGCTCAGCCGGGGGCCCTCCCCCACCGCCCCTCTGCTCTGCCTGCTTGTGATCTCTCTTTCCCTCTCTGTGTCTGTCAAATAAGTAACATCTTTTTAAAAAATAAAATTGCTCATCAATTGTTAAGATCTTTGATTAGAAATTTAAAATGCCATGAGTTTTGTGCCTACTTCGAAGACGCCCCTGAAAAGTGGGGTTTATTTCTGATAGCTGGCCTTTCGTCAGCCTAAGCCATGCTCCCTTTAGGGTTATTGTTTGTGGTGTCATGAGCTACGACTTTAACACAGGCAAGTGGATTCAGGATGTCGGTTCCAGCCCCGTTAGGGCTGAATGGCTTGAATTTATATGATATCTGTTTAAAACAGTTTCTGAATTTTCCTCCGGTCAATTCTGTGGTTGTTAGTTTCTCAAGATCCCTTCTTTGCTCTGCCCCCTCCCTCTTGCTCATTTTTATTCACTAATGATTTGAAGGGGAGGGAGGGGCGCGGGTGTTTCTGTATTTCTGTCTGTGTTTCTCTTTGTATTGGTGGTTTCTTTGTTCCAAGGAAGAACCCCATTTTCTGCTTCTAGTGTTCTGTTCAGAAACGCCATGCTCTGCTCTGAAATTGCCTATCACCTTAGAGATGGCAGAACAAAGCAGGCAGCAAAGCTGTTTGTTCCAGCTCTGTCTTTTGGGGATGATGAACCTTGTGAATCTTCAGTGAACAGATCTCAGGATGGCTTGATCTTTTCCAAATGGATTAGCGTAACCCAGGGACCTTACTTGAGTTATGGCAACAACAGCTTTACCACCAAGTTCTCCTTAGGGTATAGCTCTTGAGAGGAAGAAGCCTCTTAAAATTGAGAGCTTTTATGGTTTTTATTACTAGTTTAATCTGTATTCTTAAAGGGAATACCTAATCAGATATTGACAGTATAGACCATCTGTCTGAACAGGAATGTTTTCCTGTACACCAAAGACAGCCTTACCTTTTCTCAGATTAACATTCTGTGACACATGCGGCTTTGTGGGCCAGACATTTTTCAACGTTAGATTGCATCCTTTAGTGTTTTCATTTACCTCAGGGCAGAAGAATAATGCTTAAAAAAAAAAAAGAAAAGAAAAAGAGGGGTGTTCTTTCAAATCAACATGGCAGCAATTGAAAACATACTGGAGGAAAACAACTAATATAAAAAAAGACTTTGTAAAGGATTTAAAGGTTTTAAGACTAAAGTTCATGTTTCTAAAACCAGTAGCTATCATTTAAGCTTAGTGTCGATAAACTGTTTCAGGGCAAGGATGGTATCTTCACTAGAGATGTCACCTATGCCTGAGGTAGGACCTACAGATAATGTTTATGAATAAAAAATGTTAGGTGGAGATGTGCACGCTTTGCTGTTTTTGTCTTCACGAGTGGTAATTGTCCCATCTCGGGGTCTTTGTGTCTGAAATGCAGGAGTTCTCCTTGTTCTCTGTCCAGTTCTCTTGTTTCTTGTAATTACTGCTTGATCTTGCAGAACCTGAGTTTTAAAGAGTGAGCTAAAAATAGACTTGTCACTGTAAGCACCTCCTCGCATCTGCTTTTTTTCTGGGTCCCTGCAAGGTTGACCAGCTTTTTTTGGAGTTGCACATCAAAAACAGTTGGAGGAAAACCAGCATCTGTTTAGTCAACATTTCCAGTGTTCGAACACTATGTCAGATTTTAAACTTTTTTTTTTTAAGCCAGGAATGTGCTTGCTTGCAGAGCAGTGGCAGTTGTGTTCGGGTGGAAAGGGTTGGGTGCACCTGTGTGGATGCTGTTCAGGGCCGGCTAATCACACTGTATTCAGGGTTTACAGGGAGACGTCCCATCCTCCAGGCGAGCACACGGGGCTTCTTGGTATCTCTGTTGGATCACGTGACTCTTTAAGCACTGAGAAAGCACCAGACTCTAGAGGAGTCTGAAGTTGATTCCTCTTAGGTTTGCTCAGGATCCAGTGGGAGAACGCTGGCCTGGGGTTCAGGGCAGGATGTGAGTCCCAGACTCTGCCACCGTCCTGCTGAACTACCTTGGTCACCTCTTTTGTTACATAGAAAATGGGGGTGGTCATGCTTGCCTGATGTACATGCTCCCTGGTACACTGTGCTCCCTGAAGAAATGGTTTTGAAGGTAAAAGTAGGGAGCAGTGTCCTCATAGATACATACATAAAACTTTGTGTGTTTCATTGTTTTGAACAGCTTCTACTTCATGTCCCCTTGATTTTGAAAATACCGGACCCTGTTGCTATCGTTCTCTCCAACTCCTGCTGTGGATCAGCACAACCTCCCAGTTGGGAATGTTAGAAATAGTGCATAGCTCTTAATGAGAACCCCAGTAGTCAGATGTCTAATGGATTTCCTTTATTCCCTGTTGGTTTTGATGGTTGGAGTACATTCTTAAAAAAACTTTTCAATGACACCATAACTTTATCTTTTAATTGCATAAATGAGAGGCCTCCCCCCTTGGTTTTTAGGAAAGATGTAGGAGGTGTGATGTATGTTCTCATTATAGAAAGATAATTAATTGTACTGATTTTTGCCAAAGATGCTCGTTAGTGTATTGGAAAATAGCATTCAGAATAATTTACTAAGTAAGCTTTGTGATTGTGACATCTTTACACACATTTCTCTAAATCTGAGTAAACTCATTCATTTAAGAAAAATTGACAGTGTAAAATTTCTATTTTTAATTTAATTTTTATCATGGTATAAAATTTGAAAAGCACCAAAGTGGGGTGTGTGTGTATGTATGCATGTGCACGCACAAGTTTCCTTCCTTACCTCATTCTGTAGCCTCTCAATTCCTCCCTGCAGAGGCAACCACTTACATGTTTTTAAAAAACAAATCTGGGTTTACCCATAGTTTGATGCTCGGGTGTATCTGTCTTGTCATTTTCAGCCTTTTGGCTCAGGCCAGGTGCCTGTGTACATGTGCTATAATTTTTGGTTGCAAGTTTGAGGAACCTAGGAACAGGTTCCTCAGAGGTGTACACTTGGATGTTGGCAATCATGAGGGTTGTAATTTCTGTGATGATACCTCTTACTCAGTGGAACCAGCTTTTAGAGCCCATGTTCACCCTGGCTTTGGGGTGTCTTGATTTTCCTGTCTGTGTTTTTCCCATTTTCTAGTTGCAACATGAGAAAGCTGAACTAGAACAGCATCTTGAACAGGAGCAGGAATTCCAGGTCAACAAACTGATGAAGAAAATTAAAAAACTGGAGAATGATACCATTTCTAAGCAGCTTACATTAGAACAGGTAAGATATAGTCCTCTCCATATAATTTTTCCCCTGTTATCAACTTGTTCTTTCAGGCCTTCAGATACTATGAGGAATGTAAGTGAAAAGTATTTTTCAGCTGTTTCTTCCCACAGTGGAGACTTCGTTCTGAAGTAAGCATTGACAGAGCTGTGTAGCACCTGCTCTCTCTCTCACACACTTTCTCTTTTTTTTTAACCGCAATTAATAAAGTTTCTGGAGATATGTTGTGATGTACTGATTTATAGGCAGGAAATGTTAGGTTCCTTTTACTGAGGGGAAACAATGGGTTTTTAACCACAGGATAGTTTCTGTGAAAGTTCTTGAGACAGTATGGCTATGGAAGTAAAACTTTTCTTTTAGGGGTTCTTCAGCACAAACAGCATTTTTCTTCTTTGAATTAGTAGCAGTATTATTAGCAATCATTAGCAGTATTATTTGAACCCTATATTTTCCCAGCTCGATTTGTTGATAGACTTGGTTGTTATCCTGGTTCAACCACTAACTAGTTACATGACCTTGGATTGACTTCACGCACTTCTCTGGGCCCAAGTTTTCCATTTGTAAGCAGAGAAGGACAAACTAAAATCAGGAATGGCAAGCTTAAACAGGTACAAAAGGTGGAAAGTAATTGTGCATAGTCTTTTCGTCCATTGCCCTTGGCAGACATTGGTATTCGAGCACGGGCCTTGCCTGGGGAGTCCAGTCCGGTCTTTATGCTCTTCGGTACACAGAACTGTGGACAGCCATTATCAGCCCATCCAAGTTGGCATGTCAGATAAAAGTATTTGTTATCCCTAGCCTCGGTGCTCCCTGATACTTTTCCTCTAATCTAATGTCCCGAGATTTTACTTTCCCTAAGAGAAATGATAAGAGGCTGACCGTAGTGTACTGTGATCTGGTTTCCATGTAAAATTCAGTGTATTGGTGAAGATCTTCTAGCTCTTCGTAATTTCAACCCTGATTGCTAATTCAGTGGTTTGGCTTTGCCGTTCATGCAAAGTTATCAGATTTATCCCAACTTTAGGGCCTTTTCTGTGTGTCTCAATTCATGCTGACTGGTTCTGAAATCACCCCCAGGGCCGCTCTAGTTTCATTATCGTCCCTGAGAATGAAATGGTGACGGGAATGTCAGCTTTGAGAGCAAGTCAGTTTTACTCTAACTGACATCTGTTTTCTGTGTTGTTCTTGAATCTCCCTATATCAAAGGGAGGAATGTCACTGCGTTTTCTAAGACTGAATAATGGTCCTAAAAACATTTCTCTATCCTTTCCAGGGAAAGGGAAAAAAAAAAAAAGTTCTGTTTGCAAAGGTTGGTTATTTTATACATATCCAGAGTAATGTAGACTTAACATTTGTCTTCAGGATTGAGATGCAATATCTCAATTTAGAAAACGCCTACCACACAGTTTAAAAACATTTTATTCCAAAGTTCACCTCTAGTTCCTAAGATAGGCAATAACAAGTTCCTTCAAGTGAAACTTTGAAGATTCTTGTTTAAGTCCCTGACACACCAAATACTTGTTATTGGAACTTACTAATCAAGAGCTGACCAAGTGACCAAGTTCTCACAGGGGTGGGTGTTGTGAGAGCTTCTCTTGGTCATGGCCTTCATGGTGGTGGCTGTCAGGAATTGGAACAGCTTCTCTCTTGCTTTTGTTCAGAAGCTGAGGAGACTTTGGGACTGGGGCTGTGACCCTCAGGGTTTAGCTGTGGCCACAAGGTGGAGGTAGTGGCCTCGCATCTGACCTTAGGGGACAGTCTGATCTTAGAGTCCACGGGCGGGGTGGGGGGGCGGTGGTGGTGGTGGATGGATTGCTGCACTGTCTTAAGACTCTCTGGGGACTTCAGTAACTGAAACCCTGTGAAAGGATGTCCAAGGCATACATTCTCACCAAGTTAATGACACGGTGCGCTTTCAGGGTTATTTCAGACCTCAGTAATAAAGAAATGGCGTTCCACAATGGAGTACATGTACTGCAAAGCCCTATCTTGGAAATAAACCTCAGATCTGGAATATCAAGGTCCTATTTTAATTAAGATGGAGAAATTTAACATCATCATGAAACTTCCCCCCTTTGGTTTGGGTATGTCTGGAATGATTAAATGTTGCGGATGTTGTTCTGTATTTTGTTTAGCTATAAATAACTTTAGTGCTTTGGGGGAATGGTTTTTTTCCCTCCAGCAGGAATAAATGTCTTCTGTTCTTCCATGAATGTGATCTGATCCTCTCTTGTGATTATCCTCCATATGATAGACTGTAGGTCACAGTCCGTGTAACAGAATATATCCTCTACTGTAGATCATTATCAAGAGTAAAGGCATGTACTACATTATATATTACAATGATTTGTCTCTGGTACATGCCTTTGCTCATCTATCTGACAATAAACGTATTTTTTAAACTGTCAGCTATTTGAAGGCAGTCATCCCATGTGTCTTCCCATGGTCTACCACTGCTTTGTTGGAAGAGTTTAAGTATAGATTTGGCCACGTAACTGGAAAGTGGTCATTTGTGTTTTGGAAGGAGATACAGTGTAGTGTTCAGAGCCTGGGCACTGGATTCCAGAGGAACTGGATATGAATCTGGTTCTTCTGCTTAATATCCTAGGTTACTTTCTTTTCAGCAGTGATGGTGATGGTAGCAGCTTTATTGAGATAAACTCACATACCATAAAAATACTCCATTTAAAATGTACACTTTATTGGTTTTTAGTCTATTCAGAGTTGTGTAACCGTAACCATGATCAATTTTAGAGCATTTTCATCAGCTCAGAAAGAAACGCTATGCCTTTCTGCTGTAACTCTGAATTTCCCATTCCCCTGAAGCAGGCACTACTCTACTTCCTGTCTCTGTATTAGCCCATTCTGAATGGAATGGAAGAATGGAATCATACGGTGTATCCTCTTTTGTGAGTGGCTCCTTTAACTTAGTATAAGGCTTTTATCCATCTGTAGCCTGTATCAATACTTGACCCCTTTTTCCTGACTGAATAATGTTTCACTGCGTGGCTGTGTCATATTTCATATATCCATTCATCATTTGGTGGACATTTGGGTTGTTTCAACCTTTTTTCTTATTATGAATAATGCTGCCATGAATATTCCTGTACATTTTTTTTTTAAAGATTTTATTTATTTTTAGAGAGAATGCACTTGAGAGAGCAGGAGTGTGGGGCAGGGGAGAGGGACAGACAAGAAGAAAATCTTGAGCAGACTCCTTGCTGAGTGCAGAGCCCACCATGGGCCTTGAACTCATGACCCTCAGGTCATGACTGGAGCTGAAACCAGCTGAGCCACAAGGTCCTCCTCGAACAGTTTTTCGTGTGGATTGTGTTTCCATTTTTCTTGAGTGCATAGCTAGGAATACATATTCTGGATTACATGGCAACTTCATGTTTGCCTTTCAGGGAGATTGCTAGACTGTTTATCTTTGTTTTTCTTTCTTTAAAGATTTATTTATTTATTTGAGAGAGAGAGAGAGTGCACCTGTGAGCTGGGGTTGGGGTAGGGGCAGAAGAAGAGGGAGAGAAGCAGACTCTGTGCTGAGTGCAGAGCCCACTGTGGGCCTCAGTCTCAAGACCCTAAGACCATGACCTGAGCTGAAATCATGAGTCATTCAACTGACCGAGCCACCCAGGCGCCCCTGGACTGTTTTTTCAAGGTGGTTGTACCATATGGATTAAAGCCATCTTGGTCAATGTGAAGTGGTATCTCATTGTGGTTTTGTATTTCCTTGATGGCTGATGATTTTGAGAATCTTTTAGGTGCTACTTGGCCATCTTTATGTCTTTTATAAAAATGTCCATTCAAGATCATCTTATTATTGAATTATAAGAGTTCCTTTTATATTCTAGATATCTTTCCCTTATCGGGATATATCATTTGCAGCTCACGTGCGAGGAGGCCCTCACTGTAGACTAGGATTAGTCTAATCAACATAACTTCAGTGTTGTTATGGGCTTTCTTTTTTGAACTGGTGTTCAAACGTGGTCATTGTTAGTCTCTTATTTGGTTTTCACGTTTTCTTAGGTGACAGTAAGAACATTTAGAACTTGGAATATTCTCTTAGTGTCAGGAAATCTTGACCTTGAATGTTTTCTCCCAACCAGGAAGGATTTTTCTTCTTTGGAGAAGGAGAACTAGCATTAAAAGGCAGGCAGCACTAGCTTATTTATTTATTTATTTTTTCAAGATTTATTTATTTACTTACTTGACAGACAGAGATCACAAGTAGGCAGAGAAGCAGGCAGAGAGAGAGGAGGAAGCAGGCTTCCCACTGAGCAGAGAGCCGGATGCGGGGCTCTATCCCAGGACCCTGGGATCATGACCTGAGCTGAAGGCAGAGGCTTTAACCCACTGAGCCACCCAGGCGCCCCAGCACTAGCTTATTTATTGAGTGAAGTTCAAATTAGTAGCCATGGCGAGCCCTCTGTGCACTTGGCATAGAAAACTGTGGAAAAGGAGGAGACAGTAGCTGTTAGCAGGTGGACTGGGTACTTAACCATTGTTAGGAAGTACAACAGGAAAAGTGGAATGAATTAGTCCCGTAATTCAGCTAACATTCGCGTTATGAACAGGCTCATCTACCATGTACCGGATGCCCTTCCTCTGTTCTCCACTAGCTGTAATTTCTAGAATGTGAGGAGTCTTTTTTTTTTTTTTAATTTTTTTATTTGTCAGAGAGAGAGGGAGAGAGAGCTAGTGAGCACAGGCAGACAAAGTGGCAGGCAGAGGCAGAGGGAGAAGCAGGCTCCCTGCCGAGAAAGGAGCCCAATATGGGACTCGATCCCAGGACGCTGGGATCATGACCTGAGCCGAAAGCAGCCGCTTAACCAACTGAGCCACCCAGGCGTCCCGAGGAGTCTTCTTTTATCTGAGATAACCCCGAATCCCAAAAGCAGAGACACCCTTGTCTAAAGTTGGATTCAGAATTGAATGGTAATTTCATTCATTAGCATCCATTTACAGGTGACAGTATCTTAGCCCATGTAGCATAGGAAAACTTTCTTGGGTCCCAGTCTTCCTTCCATCTGAAGAACCTGTATGATCAGCCCGCAGTTTGAGCTCTTCTGTGAAACAGACATGAATACCTAAATTTGTAGCTTTGTGGAGAGGATTACTCTTGAATCCTGTGTTTCCTCACACTCCACCGGCGAAGTTCTCTCATCCCTCCACCCGATTGTTCCAGTGTGGACAAGAGAGAAGTTAACATGGCGACCCTGGACACTGAGGTGTTTGTAACCACGTATGTGACAGGGACAAGTTTCCTAAAACAGCGTTTCTTGTGCTTTGCACTGATTTCCTATTGAATTCTGTTTCATTTTTAGCAAAATGTAGGTCACAGTGGACTCATTTCACACTCCAATAATGGTTCACGACCTGCAGTTGGAAAACCATGCTGTGCTGGGCGCCATGCTCGCTTGCTCCCAGATCTGCATGGGTCCGTCTCTCCAGGCAGGCAGGGGCGAGCTGCCCCGTGTTCACAGAATGATCAGTACTGCACCCCTAACACTTGCTACACAAACAGCAGTTAGCAAACAATTAAAGTGTTTCTTCCCTATAAATTTTCTAGTAAGTTAAAAGAGGAAAGGCACAATGTTGACCTAACCACCAAGTCCTGGTGACTCACATCTAGTAAACTCTCCAAAAACTGTAGCTGCTGCTCTTAATAACGGAAGTTTCCATCTAATTTCTATCCTACTTTGCCCTGCTCATTTTCCAGGAAAATGAGCATGCGTGTTACCTGAACCTCAGATGTCTCACCACCTTCCTTGATCTGTTTTCTCTTCAGTGGATGAACCAGTATGTGCTCACATGTCCTGTGTGACCCAGCCCTCCTGGCTTTCTCTTGTGCCCATGCGCAGTTAACCCATTTGTATGGCACAGAGCCTGTATTCACTCAGTTCGTGTGCTTGCTGTCTGCACAGACTCTGCTAAGAAAGATGATGTTAGGTATCTGGCCTCATGAAGGCTGGTCTGGTTTGGCAAGGCCAGTGGATCTGTGGATCGTGAAGAGGGATGCTGTATGCATGGCTGTGGGGGAGGAGAGCAGTGATGCCCCTGCATCAGCATGTCCTCCCCCCGCCCCCAACCTCAGGAGATGCCCTGAAGCTCTTTGGCACCTGGTTTAATTATTTGCTAATTGACACACATGATTGGATAGATCAGTCCAGCCTTGCTGTGGGGGAGCAGGGAGATGGGAGGAGATAAATGGGAGAGAAGACATGCAGTAAAAAGTGGGTGCAGGGCCTGCATAGAGCAGAGAATCAGAACAGAATGATGGTGAAGAGAATATGAAGTTGAACTCCTTCACTTTGTTCTGGGCAAGGAAGAAGGGTTGAGGTGGTCTGCCTCCATGGTGTCTTTGAAGGGCTTAAGTTTGTCTTTCCAGGCAGCGTTTTGCCTAATGTAGGCCTCTGTGTTGATCGGTGCTGGGGGCTTACCTTCAGCCACCTGGCAACGTCAGGTGACTACAGAGGCCTGACAAGACCACAGTGGCAGGAGCACTGCAGAGGTGACACCCACTTACCCTAGGGTCGTCTCTCACTCTCTGTGACTGCAGCAAATCACAGGGCTAGGGTCAGAGTGACGCTCTTCAAGCCTTACGATAAGATTTAATTTTGTTCTTTTTCTTTTTTTTAGTTGAAACAAGGAAACAGTATATTTTAAGTGCTATTAAGAAGAAAAGAAGGTTTTAGGTTTCCAACTCAGAACAGTTGTTCTTACAGGATGGCCTTTCTGCCTTCCTTGTGAACACGGTGATTTGTTCAAGATACAAACCAGTTTTGCATCTTTGGTTGATTTTTTTTTTTTTTTTTAAGATTTTATTTATTTGACAGAGTTCACAAGTAGGCAGAGAAACAGGCAGAGAGAGAGAGGAGGAAGCAGGCTCCCCACTGAGCAGAGAGCCCGATGTGGGGCTCGATTCCAGAACCCTGGGACCATGACCTGAGCCGAAGGCAGAGGCCTTAGCCCACTGAGCCACCCAGGCACCCCTGGTTGATCTTTTTAATTGCTGTGGAACAAGGTATTTTTAAAGTTCACAGGGAGTGTGGCCCTGCTGGTTTTGTAACTGCCTTGCAGGGTCTGGCCATGAGGACCCTGCTGCAGTGGCTCTGGGTGTCCCTGCCAGTTTCTGTGTGCCGTTTTGCCCCAAAGAAAGACCCCTAACCCTAACCCTAACTGGAGGGTTCACTTCCCATTAAGGACATGAAATTTAGTGACCACTGCATGCTTTGAAACTTGATTTCAAATGCTAATGTCAAATTATGGAAATCTTGGGAGTTTTTAATTAAATGTTTGTATTAGAAAAGCGATACATTGCTTTTTCAAGAAAACTTGGAAAACACAGAAGTACAGAAATGGAAAAAAAATTACCTAGACTATAGTCCACCCCCCAAACAACTGCTATTCATATTTTTCTTTATCTTTCCCCGTTTTCCTCTTTCTTCTTACCTTTATTTTTTTTTTAAAGATTTTATTTATTTATTTGACAGAGATCACAAGTAGGCAGAGAGGCAGGCAGAGAGGAGGAAGCACGCTCCCTGCTGAGCAGAGAGCCTTATTCGGGGCTCGATTCCAGGACCCTGGGATCATGACCTGAGCCGAAGGCAGAGGCTTTAACTCACTGAGCCACCCAGGCACCCCTCTTCTTACCTTTAAACACACACATACTCTCTCTCTCCCTCTCTCTCTCTCTCTCTCTCAAACACACACACACACACACACACAGAAAACCAAGAAACAACAGGGTATTGTAATTTGCTGCCTGCTTTAATTTGTTTTAAATAAAACATCGTAACCTGTGTCTGCACATGTAGGCAAGCTGCATCGGGGCACAGCCAGAATAATAATCAGAGTAATTCCTGAAGTCTGCTCATGGCAATCTGATAGCAGCAAATCCTTGAGGATGTTTAGGTTGTTTGAGAAGCTTGGGTACAAGCATTTTACCAACTGCTTATTTGGGACAGGTAGGAAAACGCCTCAGAGCAGAGCTGAAACATGAGCTGGATCTTGTGCCTGGGAAGGAGGCAAGCTGGGGGCAATCCTCAGTGCTCAGAGCAAGCTTTAGCGGGCTCTCTTTTCAGCGGATTTGTTTTGTAATCTGTAAGCTGAGAAATCCGCAAACTGAAGCAGCTGAGAGAGGTCCCTACTGCAGACCTGGGAAAGTATACTCTGAGCTCCATGTGGGACACAGATAAGTCAGTCTGTCTACGGGATTCGGGGAAACAATCCCTCAGAACTCCTTCGCTAGATCTCACTTCAATTAAATAAAAAACTCGCTGTCTTCCATCTTGTCAGACTTTATTTTGAAGCAGCGGATTAACAGTTGCTATGTGGAAACGTTGGTACAGATGTTACACAGTGGCAGGGGCAACACTGAAAATGTGTTTCCTGTGTAACAAGAGAGGCACCTCATCACATCCCAACACGGAGTGTTTCTGGTCATGCCCTGGAGGTAAAAACTTTGCTTGTTAAATTGAAGGCCATTGGTATACTATAGTAAGGGCAGTAAAATCCAGAGACGCTGTACTCAGACTTTGTGATTTTTGAAATGCATGAAATCTGTGTGTTTCAGAAACTTCCACTTTGGAGAAAGCATATCAAGAAAAGTTTTCCTCATGTTCTTTTCTTTTTTTTTTTTTTTAAAGATTTTATTTATTTATTTGACAGAGATCACAAGTAGGCAGAGGCAGGCGGAGAGGAGGAAGCAGGCTCCCCGTGGAGCAGAGAGCCTGACGTGGGGCTCGATCCCAGGACCCTGAGATCAGGACCCGAGCCGAAGGCAGCGGCTCAATCCACTGAGCCACCCAGGCGCCCCCTCATGTTATTTTCTTAAGCTTGTTTTCGGTAATGGACTGGTGATAGCCACTGATGTGATAGCATATTTGTAACATGGCTTTGAGGGAACCTCTTTCCCATGGACTTCTTCACGACACTCTCGATGTAGCCAGTACACCCAGTTCCACTGCTGGAACTCAAATGGTGAAAGTCCCCTCCAATGAGGAACCCACTATGCAGGTTTATATGCTATTATGCCGATGTTAAGTGATGAACACTTGAGTCCAGAAACCATAGAAATCTGAGTAATTTTGTGGTTTTTTTTTTCCATAAAAGACCTTCGTTTCTCAACATCACTGAACAAAAGTAAAATTTATTGAAATGGTAAATAATGAAATAATGTCATTTTCACATGTTAATTTTGATGGGATATTAATATTGTCCTGAAGTTATGTTCATTTCAAAGAACAAATCTAATTTTTATAGGAAGACGTTCTTTGAGAAAAAGTATTTGGAAACTCTGGTAAAGAAGGTTGACTCTGGGTTATCTGGAAAATTCTTAGAATATTTCAGATAGCTAACATTTTATCTTCTGAGAGTTTATTGGCTTATTCAGGATTTTGTATATGTAAATTAACATCCTAAATTAATGGATATACTGTTAAATTGTATTGGAAATTGTCAGTTTTTTAATTTTTAACAGATTTTATTTATTTGACAGAGAGAGAAAGACAGCGGGAGAGGGAATACAAGCAGGAGGAGTGGCACAGGGAGAGGCAGGCTCCCCCCTGAGCAGGGAGCCCGATGCGGGCCTCAATCCCAGGACCCTTAACCAACTGAGCTACCCAGGCACCCCGGAAATTGTCAGTTTTTAAGATTAGATGTCTTTAAATATTTTGTTAAAAAATAGTAAATGTTCATCACAAAATTGGGTGGGGGCAGGAAAAGGCAGGAAGAGAAATTATCACCAGTATTCCTTTCACTCCGGAGCCAACCCTAATTATCTTGCTATATAGTTCTTTTATGGTTTGGTTTTTTTTTTTAATCTTTTTCCTTTTTTCCCCCTCTATCAGTATATTTCTGATGTACACAGGTGAGTTTTTAACCTGTATTGTTGATTTTCTGGACTTGAAGGTGAGCATCCTTCCTCTCCTTTCCTCTTGCTCTTCACTGACAGATCTCTGTCGGCTCTTTCTGTGCTTAGTATTGCACGAGCAGTGGTGATGACCTAGAACTTGGTTTTAATTCTGAAACCAGCTGCAGCTTGGTTAATCAGGTAGGTTCCTCAGGGGCTCTATGGCCTGTGAACACCTGTCTTAACTCATCTGTGATACAAATTGGCTATTGGATTTCTTTAAAAAAAAAAAAAAAAACTTGTTTTAGAAGGCAGAGGTCAGATGTCTTCCAGCCTAGGAGGGGAATTGTTAGGGCTGAGCAAAATTCCACTGACTGCCTGAACAGACACGGGCTGCTTTAATTGGTGAGTAAAGCTTTGCCACGGAGCAAGGACCATGGTGCCTTATACTTAGCTCTTTTCTTGTCAGTTGCTCATGATCTGTGTTCAGACACCTCCCGCCCCCTCTATGAGTCCTGTTCTTTCCCGTGGATATGTAAAACCTTGATATATTTGCAAAGTAGGCTGGAATGAGGTTAAGATCTTTTATTGGCTCTACTTTTGTAGTAAAAACAAAAATCATCTTACTCCATTTGGGCTTCTAGAACAACAAAGACTAGCTGATAAACAAAAGAAATTTATTTCTCATTTCTCATGGCTCTGGAGGTTGGAATTCTAAGATCCCTGTGCAATGTTGTCATGGAGTTCTGATGAGGACCGTCTCCCAGGTTGCAGCCTGCCGACTTCTCCTTGTGTCCTTGTGTGGGGAGAGCAAGCTGCAAGGTCTCTGGTGACTCTTAGAAAGGACACAAATCCCGTCACCATGGGGGCCCCAACCTCATGACATCAACTAAACCTAATTACCTCCCAAAGGCCCCACCTCTATATAGCATTCACAGTGAGGGTTAGGGTTTCAGCATAGGAATTTTGGGGGGACACAAACATTCAACCATTGCAAAAATGTTCATTTTTCTGTCTGTAATTTAGCCATTTTTAAAATACTGTGCTTTTACTTTCCCAGGTATTCTGTATCTCCAGGTTAACCACTTTGAACATCTAATAGTGTTACATAACAAATTGATAGGAAATTGGGCTAAACTATTGATAGCCTTCAGATACTACCTGACCTGGAAAGTTTTGGGGGATTGTCATATTAATCCCCAGCACCTACTTGTTTTCTTGGAATTTATCTCTTTCTCTTAGGAAAAAAAAAAAAATCTAGCCAACTTAGAGTTTGGTTAGAAGACTCTGATTTCTTTTTTAAACATTGGGTACTGTTCTTACATCATCACCATCTAAGTGCCCTCTACTGTGTGTTGTAACAAACTTTGTGTCTTTGTTCTGTTTTTATGGTAGCCCTTATTTCATGGGCTTTTCCTTCTCTTTTATTATCTTGGGTTAGTTGTAAGGGGCTGCCTTAAAATTTGTTTTTTAAGCCAGAGGTTTGGGGTTCAAAATATATTCTCCCATAGAAGTGGGGCATCTGGGCGGGTCAGTCACTTAAATGTCCAGCTTTTGATTTTGGCTCAAGTCATGATTTCAGGGTCCTGGGATCGGGCCCTGCATTGGACTCTGATCTCAGCTGGGAGTCTGCTTGAGGATTCTGTTTCCGTCTCCCTCTGCCTTTGTGCAAACCATCCCCTTCCCCCAGCTCACATACACTTTTAAATAAATCTTTGAGGGACACCTGGGTGGCTTAGTGTGTTAAGCCTCTGCCTTCAGCTTAGGTCATGGTCTCAGGGTCCTGGGATCAAGCCCCACATCGGGCTCTCTGCTCAGCAGGGGGCCTGCTCCCCCCACCCGACCCCGCCAACCTCTGTTTGCCTCTCTGCCTACTTGTGCTCTCTTTCTTTCTCTGTCAAATAAATACATAAAACCTTTAAAAAATTTTTTTAAAAATCTTTGGGGAAAAAAAGTGTGTGTGTGTGATATATGATTCCCATGATGATGTGGTTAGAGTAAAACTTTTCAGTGTAGATTGAGAAAAATCCATGAAGACCTTCCAAATGCTGTAGTTGAGCACAGCAGTGAAGCTGAAGTTCCCACCAGGTGTTTTGGCCAACCATTTCTTTCCCGAACCTCTACCCCCAACCCAGTGTCCCAGTTCTCTTTAAATGGGAAAATGCTACAGGGAGAAAGAAGTGTGGTGGTGCTGGGAGCTGCCTCTCAGCCACCCCCCACCTTTGGCCTTTTTGATGCTGGGTCAGTATCTACCCAGTGAGAAGATAGAGCTAGGAGGGGCTGTGAAGTCACAGGAACCAGCTAGACTTTTATGCACTTAAGTTTATCTACTGAAGTTTCTGTATTTATTTTAGGAACATAATAAGAACTCCTGGTCTGACGTTAATTAACTTGCAACAGGAAGGAGAGCTACTGAAGAGCAGAAAAGAATTTGGCAGTCCGTTGAACTGATTTAATTCTAAAGCAGGCTTTCAAATGAGTATCACACAAGTCTGTGATACTCACTGGTGCTGGGTGCTCGCAGAATAAGCAGTCAGAAGGGACTTGGGTTCGGAGTGCCTGTGTGGCTCGGTTGAGTGTCCAACTCGAGCCCCGAGTTGGGCTCTGCAGCTAGTGTGGCATCCGCTTGTTCCTCTTCCCCCGCCCCATCCCTCTACCTGCTGGTGCGTGTGTTTCCAGGCTGTGTTTTCATTTGACCATGTGATGTGACCTTGGCTCATTCACTGCTAATGAGGTCTGCTTTGGTTGCTTTAAAAGACTGCAGTTTATACATAGTGCTGGTCTCATCTTGCTGTATATACAGGGATTTTTTTTTTTCTTTTTAAAATTGATTTATTTATCTTAGAGAAGAAAAAAGCAGGGGGTGTGGCAGATGGAGAGGGAGACAAGCGCACTCCCTGCCAAGCAGGGAGCTCAACGCCGGGTTTGATCCATGGACCCTGAGATCACGACCTAAGTGGAAATTTAAGAGATGGCCACTTAACTGACTGAGCCACCCAGGTGGCCCTGTATAGGGATCTTTGATCAATGAGGAGCTTGCCTCTGTGATCTGCTAAGGCAATCTTTGTAGCTGTGCAATCAAAAATAATTTGTTGACTTGGTGATTGAAAAGGTGAGTTGCTATTCTAAGAGACCGTATAGGGGCAGTACATAACCTTTCTTTCCTTTAAAAAAAAAATTGTTAAAATTATTTAATATCTCAAACATGTAGAGAAATACAAAGAATGATATAACACATTCCCTCTGCACATTGCTGTGAAATGGATCATTGCACTTTCTGTCCTTCCGGCCAGCCCTCTTTTTCTTCGGAGCTCTTTCACTCTCTACCGAAGTATAAAATCTATTTCATTTACTCTCTTGACCCCACTAAAATATAACTGTCACGAAGGCTGAAAATTCTGACTTTGGTTCCCTGATACACCTCTGTTAGCCGGTGACTGGCACCATTCACAGTATTTGTGTATTGCCCAGTATTGATGGAATAAATGAATTTTCCCACATATGCTCTTTTCATGAAGTTGAGTGCATTTTGGGGCTTCCTTGGCCCTGCAAACCTTCCCCCAAATCAGACCTTCTCTTCCATACCTCCTCAGAGGTAACTGGCATTGTGCAGCCATTTATCAGTATAAAGAATTGTCTTCAGGTGTTGAGCTCTTTATATACATGGTAATATCACCTTTCTGGTTTAGCCCTGAACTACATGCAGCAAGGGTTCGGGGACAAACCTGGAGAAGTCCTGGTATACTCGAGTAGTAAGCTGAGCTCCCCCCAACCCTCTCTGAAAGCTGAAACAAGCGGCGTGACTTGTGTACCAGACAGCAGAGAAGCTTTCACAGCAGAGAATGAACCTGTCTCGGTTCTTTCAACTAAAGGTTAAGAACTAGAGGCGCTTAATGTGACTGTGCCAGGAAATTGGCCATTTCTTTGCAGTTTTCTCCAAGTAAGGGGGTCCTCATGGTCCAATCAAAAAATCATTAACGGAAGTTTAAATGGCTTACCATTCTCAGTAAAACTTTTTTCCTTCCTTTAGTTGAGACGAGAGAAGATTGACCTTGAAAATACTTTGGAACAAGAACAAGAAGCGCTAGTTAATCGTCTCTGGAAAAGGATGGACAAACTTGAAGCTGAGAAGCGGTTTGTTTAGTCTTGCTGTTCAGCGTGGGGCGTGTGCACGGCGAGAGCGCTGCTCTGGGTGTGGCTGACGGATGAGAAAGGGGAGTTTTAATTCCTTGGGTGATGCACGTTGTTTTAATTTGCCAAACCAAAAAAATGTTGAAAGCCTCCTGAACTCTTCTCATGTTGGTCACGTCTTTCTATTTCTCTCTTCTAGTCCCAGTAAAATTTCCTTTCATTTGGGACAAAGGCTATGAAGACATTAGTCAAGTTGGTTTACCTTTAAATTGTTCAGGAAAGATTGTTCGTTGCAATTTCAGCTTCTTACCTCATTGAACTGGCTTCCCCCGTTTTCTCAAGTGCTTTGGTTGTGTATGGTGTACGGCTGATTACTACACATCTCTCGAATGCACTTCAACAGGAAGGCTGAGATTTTAATAGGAAAATTATTATCTATTGGCGTGAAGACTTACTGTAAATACTTGCACATAGTTAAGGTTAGAAATCGTTGTGCTAAGTGTGTGTACATGGGTGTGACACATCATTTGACAGCAGATGTTTCTTGAACCCCTTCGTGCTCTAATTTTTAAGTGCCGCATCCGTTGGGTGATGGAGCAGGACTTGAAGAATGGCAGGGTGTTCTGTATGTGGGATGTGTGTGGGGATGTAGAAAGGGAGTTTTAAAAATGTTCCTTAATCTACTTCACTAGGATCTTTTGTTTGCTAACCAGAGTCCTTTTGCCATAAGTATTTGGTTGGGATGAACATCCGTAAGTTATTTTGAGTTCATCTCTAAATTTGAAAAATACAGTCCTATCACAGGCTGTAAAAGAAGTGAAAATTAGAGCCATATCTCTAGGGAAATATTCAAGCTGTTGAATCGGGTGTTTTGCATTATTGTCGTGGTGCTAATAAATTGAATTATGAAAGGGTATTTAATACAGTAAATGCAAAACCATTACAGTGTTTAACATGCCAGTCTCCTCAACAAGGGCAGGCCTGAAGGTGATTCACAATTTGCAGTTGGGCAAACTTAAAGGTAAAAGTTAAAAGCCAGACCAAACCAAGACCCTAGCAGCTTGTGGAAGGGGAGCCCAGATAGAGGTCCATTGCCAATGTGTCTTCCTTTATAGAACACAGTTGGAGGTTTTATATATGTAAGTGCTGAAGTATTGTGTTAAGTGATAAGTTGTATCATTTGGTCAGTGAAATGCTGTTGAATATTTACATTCCTTGTGCCTCAAACTAGCGATAATTGCTAGAGAAGGTGGGACCACCAATTACTAACCCAGTGATTGTGGCTTGGTTTTGCTCTTTATCTTTTCACCTGGGCTCTGAATAGAAGCAAAGGGCCTTTAGCCCAGTTTGCCCCACTCTTAGGACTGGTTTTTTAGGAGGGAATTTTAGAAGTGGAGTCTGTGTGGTGTCTCCTTCCAAGGGGACCCTCGTATGGAGTTCAGAAACATTCACCAGAAAGCGTTGAGAGTGAAATTTCTTTGGTATCTCTGTTCCCACAAGCCCGATGTGATGCATTGAGTCAGCAGATAATTCTGAGTGCCTACTGTATGCCAGGCATAATAATCAGAAGCACATGCTGACGACTTTTTCACTAATGCTTAATTACCGGTGATCATTTAAAAGAGAAAAAGGAGGGTGGATCCTTCAGCTCAGCCCTTTGACCTTGACCTGGATACTAGGTAAGGGAGACCCGAAGTGGGTATAAAATGGGCAGAGCCTGAGTCTGTCAACCCTGTGAATTCTGGTGACTCACAGGAGCTTGCTGTGAAAACAAACCCTCCAGCTAGTATGTTTTGTCTTTTAAGGCACACTGTTTTTCATTGTTGGAATTTTTCTTTTCACGGAAGAATCCTGCAGGAGAAATTAGACCAGCCGGTCTCTGCTCCCCCGTCGCCTAGAGACATCTCCATGGAGATAGACTCTCCAGAAAACATGATGCGCCACATCAGGTTTTTAAAGAATGAAGTGGAGAGGCTGAAGAAGCAGCTGAGAGCCGCTCAGTTACAGCGTATGTAGCCCCTGGTTTCTGTCCCTGGTCTTCTGTGTGCACAGTCAACCCAGTTACTAAGCACGGGCTTTTACCAGTATTGACCATTGGATTTGCATAGATCAGATCCATCCTGTAGTCTGTTACCAATACATGCGAATAGAAACCTTTCTATCCTGGAATGGATTGTTTTGAAAATATCACAGTAGGACAGGCAAATAGTTTAGAGTACTTCTAGAAAATCAAATAATTGTGGGAGGTCCAGAATCGGGTACTATTTTTATGCTTTTCCCTGTGTTCACAAATGTACTTTTGGGGAACAAAGGCAGAGACTAGAGCGTTTATCATCCTTATTACTAAATGTTAGGGTCAGCTAACATTTGTCACACTTGAGGAATAAATGCTTTAAAAATGTATCCTTATTGTTTGGGAAAATGTCCAGTTGTTGAGTTGGAAATGAGGGGAACTAGATTTCTGAACACTTGATGAGGTCACTGTGCATTTGCTTGGGTCTTTCCTGTTTCCGTGTGCAGGCTGCTCAGAGGCATTTGAATAGACAGTGTGGAGCTAGGTGCACAGGGGAGGCGTGGCTCTCCCTCTCCCCCCTAAACCCCGGTCTCCCGTGTCTCATGATTAGACACTTTTTTACCTTTTCTTCCAGGTACATGTATGTATCTGGGTAAACTTACTTTATACTAAAAGCAGCACAGCGAACACACTCTTTTGTATTTATCTGTTTTTACTTACTGTATCTTGCAAGTTTTTCCTTGCCAATACATGTAGAGAGCTCTCTGATTCCCTTTCTAAAAGGCCGGTCGTATTTGGTTCTGTGGATATGCCAGTCCCTTCTTATCCACACAGCTTCACTTGCCATAGTGTCAGCCCAGTCGGGAGGCAGGTGACCCCTCCTGCCTTACCCTCAGGAAGAGCAGTAGAAGCCTGATGATGTGTCACATGCCTGTGTCATTCCCCACACTTCATCTCCTCACACAGGCATCATATGATGTCACATCATTACAAGGAGGGCAAGTACAGCCTGGTAGGCTATTTTGAGAGTGTTGGGGAGGAAGACCTTTCTCTGCCCTCCAAGGTTCTTCTAGCCGGACTAAGAATCAGATTGAAATGAGACAGATTAACAGGAGAAAATCAAATCTAATAGCATATGTACGGGGACTCCACACAGGCGTGGAAATTTCCAAGGACAGTGAGGCACGGGGAAGCTTCCCTGAGCCCGAGAGGGGTGGGATGGGTGCTGACAATACAAAGGGAGACAGACCCTTAGCAGGAAGGTGAGAGGAGATATTTAGAAAACAAAGGTTGCCCTTTGTTTATGCCCTTTATGTGGGTAAGTTTTGTAGATAAAGAAAAATCTGTAGTGGTAATTCTCTTCCTGATAAAGGCAGGCAGATGAGGGGGAATAAAGAGCTTTTCCTGAATCCGCTGGGTGTGGATTGCTTTACCTCAAAATACTGTTCGTGCCAAAGTGGCCCATCGTGGAGTGGCCTGCCCTGGGTCCCCACAGGAGAGACTGGGACCACTTCATAGACCTTTTATTACACTATATTGTTAAAATTGTCCTATTTTATTATTACTTTGTTAACCTCTTACTGTGCCTGGTTTAAAAATTAAACTTTGTCATAGTGTGTATATTTAGGAAAATACATAGTATATTCAGGGTTTGGGGTCATCCTCAGTTTTGGGCACCCACTGGGGGTTTTAGAAGGCATCGCCCATGGATGCTGTATGTCATTTATTTAACTAGTCCTGTGCCAACAGGCCCGTTCTGGTTGTCATGCTGCAACCACAGTGAACATCTGTGCCCCCACATTTGACACCCGAGCAAGAACACCTTCAGGATAAACTCTAGAAGTGGACTTACAGAGTCTAGTGACTGCGCATTTAAAATTTCGGTGATAGTTTCCTTTCTGTTTCCTTCTCTAAAGTTCATTGCAAGTTCTAGTCCAGCAGTGGGTCTGGTGGGTTGGTGACTCAGGATCATCCTTGGAACCTGTAAGAAATGGTGTTCATTTCCTCTTGTTGCCGTAACAAATGACCACAACCTTAGTTGCTTAAGGCAGTTCTGAAGGTCTGCGGTCCAAAATAGGTCTCAGCGGGCTAAAATCAAGGTGTCAGCAGGTCTGGTTTCTTGTAAAAGGCTCTAAGGGAGACTCTGTTTCCTTGCTTTTTCCAGCATTCAGAGGCTGCCTGCATGTTTTGGCTTAGAGCCTCTTCCCTGCCTGAGCAGCATTCCTGCCTGCACCCACAGGTGCACCTTTTCACTCTGACCCCCTGTCTCCTTCGTACGAAACGCTGGCCTGACATTTGTCCAGCCAGATAATCCAGGATAAGTTCCCAACTCAGGGTCCTTAACTTAATCATATCTGCAAAGTCCCGTTTGCCGCCTAAGGTAATA
>RCUC01134167.1:0-31655 GCA_003697995.1 Taxidea taxus jeffersonii
CTTTAGGCTCTCAGCAGAAGACACACAGTGGAGCAGGAAAAAGGAGCCAAGAAACGACCCAAGTTTTCTAGGATTAAAGATTGAAAAACAGAAGAATGGAGAATGAAAACACCCACCCTGCAGACGCACGATGAGCTTTATATCCTGAAGTGGGAAAAGACCTCCTAGAGGCTCCTGGGAGAAACGCTCTCCCACCCACAAGAAGCAGGACTTCCCCACCACCACAGCAGGCACGAAGACGAAAAACACAGTTGACACCTGAACAACACCAGGGTTGGGGCATCCACCCCGCACACAGGTGATAATCCACAGATAATTTCTGACCCCCTGCAAAAACTTACCCACTAATGGCCTACCGTTGCCTGGAATAGCCAGGATAGCCAACCAACCCATATTTTGTATGTTGTATGCATTATAAACTGTATTCTCACAATAAAGTAAGGTAGTGAAAAGAAAGAACTTAAGAAAATCACGGGGAAGGGAAAATGTATTTACTGCACCGTACTGCACCAAATCCAGGCCTGAGTGCACTCGGTTCAAACCTGTGTTGCTCAAAGGTCCGTTGAACTCTCAATGTACTGACAGAAGATGCATGGAAACCTGAGATTCCGGCTGAGCGGTCATTGACCGTGAGGGCAGCCCATGGCTGCAGGGGGCCCGGCCCACACAGATCCCCTTGGGAAGCACGTGGCAGGGAATAGAGCAAAATAAAAAATAAAGCTAGAGAGTGCTGAGATGGGGGGACAGGGTAGGAGTGAGTTAATGATGTACTAACACTTTTAATGAAAAGAGTAAAAGGAGAGGGAGGGAGAGACAGCACTCAATCTGTAAAGATCCAAAACGGAGGGGCACCTGGGTGGCTCAGTGGGTTAAAGCCTCTGCCTTCGGCTCGGGTCATGATCTCAGGGTCCTGGGATTGAGCCCCACGTCGTCGGGCTCTCTGCTCAGCGGGGAGCCTGCTTCCCCCTCTCTCTCTGCCTGCCTCTCTGCCTGCTTGTGGTCTCTGCCTGTCAGATGGATAAATAAAATCTTTAAAAATAAAAAAATCCAGAACTGAGTCTAGATGCCTACAGGTCAGTGAGGCTGAAAGCATGCTCGAGAAACGATCTTGTTTGTCAGGCAAGAAGGCTGATGAGAAGCTTAGGAAACTGGCAGGGAGAGAGACACTATAATGTAGGTCTTCAAAGTTACTGGTTATCCCTTGAAACCTGAGAATAGCATACCAACCAGCAGAAGGAAACGAGATGCACCCAGGGGAAAGCGAGCAGGAGAACAAGGCAGCAATAAGATACATTAGATGGAAACCAGGAAGACCAACGATGGGACTGAGCCCTGACAATGATGACGATAAATACAAACTGACTTCAGGTCATTAAAAAACCCTGATTCAGCAACATGTCTAAAGGGGGAATATGCTAAACATAGGGATTCAGAAAGGAAGGGCATGAAGCATACAACTATTTAGTGAGCAAATGCAAAATGAAACTGAATTTGAGGTGATCGTATCTACACCAGATAGAATTTACACAAGGAGAATTGTCATACAGGAGAAAGTGAGGGGATTACATTCAGGTGAAAGAGACAATAGAGCAAGGGCATACAAAGGTAATAAACACAGGCGTGCCTCAGAAGACCGCAAATGTCAGGAACAGTTCTCCCCCAGGAGGGGGAGGGAAAAAACAACAACAACAAACAAACATGGCCCCCAGCTCATCTGCAAAGGCCAAATGGAGAGCCCATATTTCTACCCTTGCCTAGCTATAAGGAGGTGCCCCTCCTGGGCCCAGCAAGGTCATATCCATGGAGGCCTAGAGAGAGTCTAACCTGCTCCCACTCTGGGGGGTGGGAGAGCAAGGCACCCTTGTCAAGAATGGCCAGATAGGGAACCTGGACCTCCTTCCACACATGGCCATTATAAGGTGAACCTCCTTTCCACCAGCAGCCTGGCTTCGGAGGAGGCCAGCTAAAACAGAAGCTTTAAATTAAGACCAGAGTCTCAACATAATCCCAAAATATCCAACCGAAAATCACTTGTCATGCTAAGAACAAGAATCTCCATCTCAATGAAAAATGTGGTCAACAGACTGAACACAAGAAGACATTACCTGACCCTTAGAAGCCACCATCCAAAGAGATGCTTTTATTATTGTTAGGACTCGGTCCTGTCATTGCTTTTCCTGGTTTCCATTTAATGTATTTTGTTGCAGTTAGAGCAATTAAAAACACAGTTGAAACAGAAATAGAAAAGTATCAGCAAAGAAATAGAAGATACAAAAAAGAACCAAATGGGAATTTTGGAACTCAAAAATAACTGAAATTTTAAAAAAGAAACCTCAGTGGATGGGCTCAAAGTAGAACGGAGAGAACAGAGGAAAGAGTTAATAAACTCCAAGACAGAACAGTAAAAATGACCTGGTCTGAACAGTGAGGGAAAAAAAATGTGCAGAATCTTAGGGACAGGTGGGTCTGTAACAAAAGATCTAACATTTAGGTCACTGAAGGCCCAGGAGAGGAGAGAGAGGGTGGAGCTTAAAAAGGAGTCAACAGCAGGAAATTCCTCAAATTTGGCAGAAGACAGAAACCTACAGATTCAAGAAACTGAGCGATCCCAAATGAAGTAAGTTCAAAAAAATCCATACCAAGATACGTCATAGTCCAACTACTGAAAACCAAAGATAAAAAAAAGTCTTGAAGGCAGTGAAAGGGAAAAGACATCTAATCTGTAAGAGGAAAACAATTCAAATGATGTGTATTTCATTAAAAGTCTATATAGAGAGATATACTTAGGGATGGCTGGGTGGCTCAGTCAGTTAAGTGTCCAACTCTTGATTTCAGCACAGGTCATGATCTCAGGATTGTGAGATTGAGCCCCATGTTGGGCTCCTCGCTGGGCATGGAGTCTGCTTGAGAGTCTCTCTCTCTCCCTCTTCCCCTCCCCTTCTAGCCCCCACTGGCAAGTGTTCTCTCTCAAAAAGAGAGGGAGGAAGAGAGAGATACAATAAAAAAACACTACAGATAAATGTTCAAGCAACCTTTGGGAAGGCAGGTAAAAGAAAACAGAAGTGAAAAACAGAGGAAACAAGTAGAAAACTAAAAATGAAATTGCAGATTTAAACTCTAACATAGCAATAATTATATTAAATGTTAATAGCCTCACATACAGTATGATTCTATTTATACAACACTCTCGAAATGCTGGAAGTACAGAGACAGAGAATGTACTAACAGTTGCCAGGAGTCAGGGATGGTGGTGCAGGGGGGGAAGGGCTAGGACAAGAGTGCCTACAGGTACAGAAATGCAAACTGTACTTTGTATGGTGTGGGGGTGAAGGGTTAGGACAAGAGTGATCTTTGTCATGACAGTAGTTCTGTGTCTTGATTGAGGTGGTGGTTTCAGAAAGCCACATGTGTGACGCGCTCACATAGAACTATATCCACATGGCCCCAATCTCAGTTGCCCCGTTTGCTGTTGCTCTGGGGTAAGGCAAGGTGCAACCACGGGGAAAAAATGGGTGAATGGCACACGGACCTCCCTGTACGGCCTTTGCAACTTCCTGGAAACTTATAATATCACAATTAAAAAAAAATTAAAGATTATAACTTACACATATTTTAAAAGGTCAGTACACTTGTAAATGAAGGAGAAATAATCCATCTCTCACCGTGTTGATACTTGGGTACGCCTTCCTAGAAGATGTGATGGCATCAGATGTCGAACTATGATCACGAAATCAGGATCTGAGAAATAATATCAGGGCCATTTCCATTTAAAGAAAGACAGGAAAATGAGAGGGGAGGTCACAGCCACTAGTGTGGAGTGCACATTAAAATGTTGCAAACATGCTTTGCATCTCTGAAAAATGAGTTCATTTCTAGGCTTCAGTAACTATCCTCGGTTTCTCACCTCTACGAGCTTCCACGGGGACAAGTGAAGGACAAGGAAATCAAGGGCAGTCCGATGCGAGGGACTCCCGCACAGTGTAAATCACTTAGCTTCTGCAGTCCGCCCATGAGAAGTCAGTAACACTCTTCCAACACATCAGAAAAGCCCCAGAATGTTTCTGAGACTCCACACAACATCCCCACTGGAAAGGACACCTGGCTCTCCTGGGGGTACTGCTCCCCTGAAGTCCTTTCCAGCATCTTCTTTCATGTGCCCACAGATGCCTCTTCTCCTCACAGCTCATTCCGCACCACTGTCCTTTGAGGGTCACATAAGACTACGTGGCTGGTACTCCCTCTGACCACGGTCCTCTCTCCTTTTGTCTTAGGATTCGGCAGCTGACTTCGCAGCTTTCCTTATCACTTTTTGTAATTCCCACATTTGCACAGATGGACCATCCAGCCAGCTCTCTGTTCTATTTCCTTCTCATCTCTTCCTTACCCCAAACACCCACTCCCATGGCCAAACCCAGATCTAGTCATTTCTCTAAGTATACCCATTCCTCAAAAAATGGAGAGTATTTCCTTTTCCAACCAGTAACTCCCATCTTCCCAGGTCATTTTTTTCAGCCAAGGCTGGAGGGCCCTACTAGGACCTTCGGCAGAGCAATTTTGAGCCATGAACTAAATGTACATACAGCTTGGTGAATGGATTGTAAACATTGTGTCGCCTGTTAAAGAACAGAGAAACTTGAGTTAATATAATAGGTCATTTGTGTAATTTCTAAACACAAGCAAGCAAAACTTACTTTACAAGGCTACATGTGTGCATATTGGAGGAACTGCTTCAAATAGACTATGGTGCTGGCCCATGACAAAGGCAGGGGAGAGGAAAGGGTGCAGGTAGCAGGGTTGAAGGGCAACGGAGAAAGAAAATAAAAGTGAAAAGAGGTAACAAATGGAGGGGTCTTACCTGGGCCAAAAGGAGTGTACTGTGTACTAAAGAACAGTGAACAGCTTACATCTGAGATCCTTCAAAACCTTAGAAGTCAGACCTAAGAGTCTGGGCAGACCCATAGCTCACTCGGCCTCACACAATGCCCTTCCCATGGTTGGGGCCGGCAACGGGAGGATTGACTGATTAGCCCTGGAAGAGGTGGTGGCAGGCCCTGCAGGGTGGCCGAGGGGAGCGGAGACAGAAGGGATCAAGCTGAGGGTCTGCAATGGGAGAAGGAGGCAGAGGGCAGAGTTCTGGGCTGAAGGGTGGTGCAGGTACACAAATGTTGAACCTGGAGGCTCCTTCTGATGGAGGGCTTTGGCACCTCTCCAAGGGAGGAGCTCCTCTGGACAGTCCCCCCACTGCAGCCAGGAAGGCGGAGCCTGTGGGAATCTGCCATTCCACCTGGGGACATCCCCGTTCTAAGCTGGAGGTTCTGAGCAGTATGGGGGTGGGGGGGTCCCATGGGATAAGGAAATACACTGGAGGTCATGGTGTCCAGGTGCTAGATTAAAGCTGGAGAAGTCCCAAGGCCAGACTGAAGGCACTGGGGCAGCTGGGGGGAAGTCCCATCCAGACAGGACTGCCCAAGGTGCCCATGTGTAACTTCAAGGGGGCTGGGTACCTGATGGATGGACAGCACAGGGGGTTTGTGTGCTGGTGTTACATAGGCACAGAAGCTTCCCGTCTGCCCTGGAGGCAGCTGGAGGCACATTGATTTCCTCTGGGGGCTGGGAGGCCGGGTACGTGTTTCTGCATACCTTGTTCCTGAGCGGCTGCCCCCATTGTGGACGAGACCCTTTCTGTTCTTCTGCAAGCCCAGTTACATGGGGCTAGCTTGCTGTCCTGGCTCCCTACCTGTGGGGTGGACAGAGGCTGGAGGAGAAGGAAGAGGAGCAGGGAGTGGGTGTGTGGTAAGCCTGGGGAGGGGCCAGAGATGTTAGGAGAGGGTCAACCACACAAACTAGTATCAGATGGAGTTAGGGCTTGGGGAGTATGTAGCATTACTTTGAGTTAAGTTATCCTTTCCTACCCTTATGACCCCCCCCGCCCCCACCCCAGTGTGGAAAACAAGAACCTGAGAGGATTAATGGTGGGGCTCCAGAGGGACCTGGGTGGGTACAAGGAAGAAAAAGAGGAGACGAATTCCAAATCCTCCCCATCTCCCACCCCGACCTTGCAACAGTCAGGAACATAATGGAAATGGGCAGAATAAGGGGTTCTCCTTGGAGAGGAAGAAGTTACCCCTACACTTTCTCAACACCCACCCCCTCCCTGGCCAGGGCGCCCCCCTCCCAGAGCCTTCCTCAGCAAGTAAGTGATAAGCAGAAGTGTGCCAAGGTCAGGGCCATAGTTCAGAAATTCACTCCTGCGGGTAGAGACCAGCCTGGAAGAGCTTTGGCCCAGAGGGATGAAGAAAAGGAGGGGTCATAGCAGCAACTTAGGGGAGAGGCAACACCCCTTAAAACTAGGGGAATGCTGTGGGCAAGGAGAGAAGTCAGGGGGCTTCAGCTATGTTTAGGAGTCCACACTGGAGTCCTTAGCAAACAGGTGTTAAAGAAAGAGTCCAGAATGGAGCCTGGGTAGAGATGGACCCACAGACACTCCAAGAACAGGGGAAGACAATGAACCTGGGAAGGGCAGCCAGTTCTGTGTGAGTCAGTTAACTTTCTTCCACATTTTCCAGGGCAGCTGATTGCATTCAAGACCTCAGTTCTTTCCTCTCCCTGTAGCCCCACCCCAGGTGACCCCCTTAGGCTCCAGGATCAAGGGACACGGGCAAGTATAATGTGAACAGAGGTTTCAGATGGGTTCTTTCAATCTTGTCAGAGCCTCTGTGATTGCCCTGAGAACATGATGAGGGAGGGTAAGAGAATGAGCACAGAGCTAAGATACCCCACTGGTTATGGGTCAGCCCTGAACCCGTGGACCTGCAGATGTGTGTGAGCCCAGGAGAGGTGGATTCGGTCCCACTGAATCTTGGGTGAGGTAGTCTGGGATCTGGGGCTGAGCTCATTTTCCAGCCCATTCTCACGCACACTAACCACTGGGAAGAACTGGCCTACTTGAGCGGCAGGGCCTACCGGACCCCAGCTGGGAGCAGAGCAGAGGTGAGCAGAACCTGGTCAGTTTGTAAGCTAGGAGACATTTGCTGTGTGCTACACAGGAGGAGCTATGTTGTTCTTGTGACACATCGTTATTTTGCAATAGATGACTGACACACTTTGTCCCACTCCTACCTTCCTCAGAATAAATTCCAAGGGCTACAGTAAGGAAAAGTCAGAGGATAAAGAAACAGGGTGCTCTATCCTGTTCCCTTCTCCCCAGACACATTCTGAGGGACCAGCCAGCAGGACAGACTGGAGGGAAGAGGACAGCTGTGGTCACCTCTGCGCCCTGGAGTGGGTAGAACAGAAAGGCCATGAAGGCAGTCATGGGAGAGGTGCAGACCCAGGGCCCAGCAGAGGTAGCAATTGGCTGCCCTCTAGGCATCTGAGATGTGCTGGGATTCAACACGCACACCTGAAGACGTGAGACTGGGATGTAGAGCCAAATTAGACTATGAACAGGAGCCAGGTGAGAGTGCAGGTGTTTAAATAGACGTGTCCATGGACGCCAGAGGCAATAAGGTCTGGTGATAAAGAGCAGAGCAAAGGGGCCCAGCAGGAAATGGATCAGACGAACCCACACCATGCTTTGCACCTGTGGGCCTCAGTGGCCACCTGGCCTGGACTCAGCCCTACTGCACAGAGGATGGGGAAGCTCTGAATAGGCTTGGACCACCTAAGAAAAATTCTCCCCATCAAGTAAAATGGGGGGCAGATAGAAATGATGTCCAGTGATGGTGGGGGGGAGGGAATAGAAGCTCTCAGTATTGAATAAGAAGATTCAAGTCCATTGAGAAATGGGGAAAATCTAAAGCAAAAGCTATTTGTGGGTTGAAAAAAGTGCTTGTGAATTGGAAAATAGATACTGCTAAAATGTCCATACTACATCAATCTGCAAATTTAATGCAAGCCCTAGCAAAATTCCAATGGTATTTTTCAGAGAACAAACAATCCTAAATTTTCATGGAAACACAAGAAAGTCAAATAGAGCAAATTTGAGAAAGAATAAAGCTGGAGGCATCACACTCCCTGATTTCAAACTGTATTATCAGCTACAGTAATCAAAATAGTACAGTATTGGAATAAAAACCGACACACAGATTCATGGAATAGAGAGCCCAGATAATCAATTTACAACAAAGGAGCCAAGAACGTACAATGGGGGTAGGGACAGTCTCTTCAATAAATAGTGCTGAGAAAACAGGACAGCCACATACAAAAGAATGAAACTAAACCACTATCTTATGTCACACACAAAAATTAACTCCAAATGGCTTATAGACTTGAACTACCATGTATGATCCAGCAATTCCACTTCTGGGGGTTTGTCCAAGGGAAACAAAGACATTGACTCAAAAAGACATCTGTACCCCCATGTTCACTTGCCATGTTGTTTTCAATAGTCAAGATATGGAAGAAGCCACTGATGGATGAATGGATAAAGATATGGCGTGTACACACACACACACACACACACACACACACAGTGGAACCTTATTCAGCCATAAAAATGAATAAAATCTTTAAAAAAAAGAATAAAATCTTGCCATTAGCAATAACATGGATGGACTTTGAGGTCATAATGCTAAGTGCAAAAACCAGAGAAAGAAAAAAAATACCATATGATCTCACTTCTGTGCAGAACCTAAAAACCACACCAAACAAAACCAAGCTCACAGAAACAGGGAACAGACTGGTGGTTACCAGACGCAGCATGGGGAGGGGGGTGTAAAATGGAGGAAGGGGGTCAAAGGGTACACATTTCCAGGTATAAAATTAGTAAGTCTTAGGGATGAACTATACAGCATGGTGACTATAGTTAATGCCACCGTAATTCAAAAGAAAAAACGTCACAGAGGTGGGATAGAAGACGAGAGGTCAACAGCTTCTAAAAAGGTGTTCAAATGTATAAACAATGAAGTAAATGCAGCTGGACAGCAGGTTGAAAGTACATATTTGCTAGTGCCCTCTCCCCACCCCCATTTAGACAAGGATAAAGGGTCTCAGAAAGGCATCCGTCTACAAGAACAACGACCACGAGAGAGGAAGCAGGAACGAGGTGTGGGAAGTGAGAAAGCAGGAGGCCACACCGTCTCTGAACCCCAGCTGGTGGAGGAAGACAAGGAGCTGAGTTCTAAGCCACAAGGCCCTGGAGAACCTCAGAGGGGATCTCGAGTTTCTGGCATCGGGTGAGGTTGGAGTTGGTGTGGAAGTGGAATAAGGTAGGGGCTAAAGAAGAAGATTGGTTACGTTTTCAAAGACTCTCTCTGGCAGGTAGTTGGAACAGAGATACCTCTCCCGCCCCCAGCAGAGGAGACTGGATTTCTTCTCTGCACTGAAAAGGAAGCAGAGGTTGGGGAGTGAACAGATGTTTGCATTCTGCCCAGACTCCAACTCTCACCTTCTCTCAGTTCCCTGCATGCCACCCTTCCCTCTTGGGGCAGGAGAATGGAAGAGCGTTCTCTGGAAACCACGACCAGGCCAAAAGGAAAAATCCAAGGTTAGTAACGTTAGTTGCCCCTCAAAGACAAGGTCCAGCCATCACCCGAAGCCACACTCACAGTCTCAGGACTTCTGACTCACTCTCTGGCACCCACTCCTAACTATAAGCCAGCAACTAAGTTTCACTAGGCTTCAGAGGAAAGCCTGTCACACACAAGATATAATTTATTACGTATTATAATGTCAGATAGCTCTGCTACCTCAAAGACTAAGAACTAAGGCATGAGACTCAGACGTCAAAGACAATGTAGAGGGGGGGAAAGAAACTGAGAAAAGTAATATCCTCAGAGAGGTAAGACTGTTTTCTTAAATTATAAACAGGATGCTATTTAAAAAAAAACTCTCAGAGCAAGAAGCTTGCAAATTAAATAGGCTAGCTAAAGTGAAAAGCATAAGGGCTGGAATATAAAGTGAGAGGAGTCTCCCCAGAAAACTGAACAAAATTATAAAAGTGCAGAATGGGAGATAAAATAAGAAAATAAAAGGGTCACTGGAGATCTAACATCTGAATGACAGGGATCCCAGAAACAGAATAGAAGCTGGAGGAGAGTTTATCAAAGACGTGAATCAAGAAAATTTCCCAGAACCTGAAGGATAGGTTTCTAGAGGGCATGGGTCCCACCAAGGGTCCAGCAGACGGATGAAAACAGACCTACACCAAGTATAGGATCGGGAAATTTCAGGATGTTGGGGACAAAGAAAACCCTACAGTCCCAGAGAAAACAAATACAAAACTTTTGGAACTAGAATGGCTTCACGCTCTGATACCGGTCCTGAAGGCTGGAAGGAAAGAGAACAGCGCTTTTGAAATTCTAACGGGAAGTTGTTTTCTAGCTTAGTTTTAAACCTAAGCAAAATGTAGATGGTGGGGATGCAGTCACTATACTTGAAGACACACAAGAGGTCAAAGTTTACCTACCTCCAAGTCCGCCTTTCTCAGAAAGTGGCTGGAGGATGGGCCACAGCAAAATGAGGGAGTCAGCCGTGAAAGACGACCAGGAAGGGGCGCCTGGGTGGCTCAGTGGCTTAAAGCCTCTACCTTCGGCTCAGGTCATGATCCCAGGGTTCTGGGATCGAGCCCCGCATCGGGCTCTCTGCTCCTTGGAGAGCCTGCTTCCTCCTCTCTCTCTGCCTGCCTCTCTGCTTACTTGTGATCTATGTCTGTCAAATAAAGAAACAAAATCTTAAAAAAAAAAAAAAAAAGACGACCAGGAAAACAGAGAGGTCCCCCAGAGGACAGCTGTGAGCCAGGCCAGTCTAGAAGATTCCTGAAGCAAATGCTTCAGGAAGGTGAGACAGGAGAATCCCTGACGTGCATGAACACATTGAAGAGATGAGGTGGTGGGGGGGCGGGGGCGGGGGGGGGGGACAGGACAAGCAGAAACAGCTACCCCTATCCAGCCTAGAACTGAAAATCCAAGTGCTAGCTTGTTCTGTGGAAATACAGATGTAGGTATCAAAATAATTAGCTAAAAGAGTTGCAAGGAATTGTCCCTAGGAAAGAGGGAATGATGGGGAAGATTCCTTTCCACATAAACTCCATAAGACTATTTGCTTCTAAATTAAATGTATGAAATGGATTATCAGGAAGAGCCAAACAAAAGAGGAGGCTCTCATTTTTCACCATCAGACTGGGCAAGGTTTATAAGATTGATTTAAAAGTACTATCTTTAGAAGATAGTACTGAGTGTTGGTGAAGAGGTGGGAAAACTGGTCTAATTCTTTCCTAGGGGGAGCAAAATGGACATGATCTCTTTACAGGGCAATTTAGCAGCAAGTGATCAAAATTAGTAAGTGACAACTCATTGACCCACCCGGGCAAGCTGCTTCTCTCCCTTAGTTGTGCATCATGAGTTGGGAAGAGGAAGCTATGTGTAGAAGGGGAGCCTCCCCTACAAAGGCACTCCAGGGGTGTGGGCGGGACAAAGATTTGGGGGCTGGCATCTCCTGCAGGCAGACAGAAAGGCAGTAGAGCTCTGGGATAGGAGAGTCTTAGGCTCCAGACCAATCTCCTCCCTGATGCAGAAGTCACCATCGGCTCTAACTGTGAGCAAGTCAGAAATGCAGAGGGGGCGGTTAGGTAGGATAGCAGCTGGGGAGGGTGAGGAAGAGCTTTGTTTAAAGACCTAGGAGGAGGGTTGTTTACATGACAGAGATAAAGAGCCAATTAGAGGGGACAGAGCAGGAGAGTGTTGGAAGAGAAGGGACTGATGGGAGCACCCTGGATGCTGAGGAAGGGAGGTAGGATTCACAAGATTAGCCATGGGCAGGACAAGACAAAGGGGGAAAGGACCCACTTCCACCAGAAAAAAAGCTGCTCTCTCTCTCTTCCCTGCAGAAGCCCCAGAACCCACACACACCTGGTTTATTTAGTGCTGAAACGCTCTCCCAGGAGAAGCCTCGGGAGGGCAGTCTTGGGAGTGCAGTCGTCCCAGGCCAGGCAACACACCAACCTCCTCACAGACCAGGTAGAAGCAAAGGGCCGTCCCTGCCTGCAGCTTGTGGTTTTCCAGCCACCTGGGTGTTGGCCCCGCACCTGGTGCCCTTATAGAAGGCAGGTGTGCCACAGCCTGTCACGTGAGGAGCACAGTCAGGCAGCTGATTTAACTCTGAAGGAAATGATAGGCTCAATCACGATGGAATGGTGCATGCACAGGGCTCAGTCACAAGCAAGAAGCTGGTTGGACTGATCCAGTAAACTGTTTATCCCAGAGATAAGGTGCAGACAGGATTACATTGGATGCTGACAAGGAGGGGGTCCGGAGGGTATAATTGACCTAGTTATCAGAGGTCAAGGAAAGATGACCAACCAGTGGATTTTGAGCCTGGCCTCGAGAGAGTGAAAATCAGCCCTGCTGGATGGGGAGTAGGGGCCCTGTGCACAGAGGGAAGCCCAGCTGCCAAGGCCCCAGGGCAGGAGCAGACCCCTTCCAGGAGCCCACAGGGTCTGTGTGGCTGGCACCCAAGGCAAGGGAGCTGGAGGTGGCTGGCCAGGCTGGTGGTCCCACCTTCCAGGGACCTGTGTGCCCAGATAAGGGAGCCATGGTGGAGTTGGGGTTAGGAGCAGAGATGAATGCAGGTTTGAATTTCAGAGCAACGTACCTGGGTGCAGCCTGGGAGCCAGGTGAATGTTGGCATGGCCGGGAGGGCGCTGTACAGTGTTCCTTGGGTTAAGCGGGGACAGGAGCATGTAGGAAAAATGCACCATAAGAGTGGTCTACGTGAGAACACAGTTAAGACCCCCAGAGGTTATTCCAATCCTCATAGCTCCCTCTGTTTTGTGTGTACCTGATTTGTGGTTTTCCAGGAGTGTTAAAAAATCTTCCATTATGATTGCAGATTTGCCAGCTTCTCTGTGTTTTTGTGGCTTTTGGATTTAACACGTTTGGAGGCCAATCATTTATGTCACACTTACCAGGCGTCAAGCACTGTCCGAATACAAACTCATTCAATCAATTCTAACAATAGGAGACAGGTGCAGAAAATTATACAATAAGGGCTTTGAGAAAGCGAATGAAAGCTTATTGATTAACAAGGAAAATTGTTCGTGATATATTATGAAATAAAAAAAGTAAGTTATAGTGCAGTTTATACAAGTTGATCCCTTTTTTGGCAAATGAAAGAAACGTCTCTGTGCATAGGAAAATGGTCTGGAAGTGTGCATACCAAACTGATGACATAGATTATATTTGGAAGGTAGAATTACAGGTAATCATAACTTTCTTATTTCTGTTTGTATGCATCTTCCATTTCTTGATAACAAGGATCTATTAGTTTGGTAATTAAAAAATAAAATAAATCATTTGATGGGGCTCCTGCTATTCAAATTATGAACCTGAGAAATTGCGAATAAATGGACTGAACATTCTCTTTGATGAAGAATAAGGTGTTCAAACTAAAGACACTAAGAACTGGACTCACAGCTTTATGGAGGAGAATTAGAATCGGTCATACCCAGGTAAGGATTAAGGAGAAATCCATAGAGTAGAGCTGGTCCCTTTGCCCCAGGAGTCCTCAGGCTTTGTTTAGTCAGGAGAGCTTGTTACAATACAGAGCACTCAGCCTTGACCCCAGAATTTCTGATTCTGTGGGTATGGGGTGGGGTGGAGAGTTTGTATTTCTAGTAAGTTCCCTACTGCTTGTTTGAGAACCAGCCACACTTGGGAGCCCCAGCCCCAGCTGGAAGTTAATATAGAATAATATGTTCATATGGTGTGGCTACTATACAGCTATTATTTCCAAGTTGGAAAGAGCCTGGCTCGTAAAACCATTTAGGCCCAAAGCTTTCGAGCACTGTTTTTCAGACTTGATTTGTCATGCTATGGTCTACTCAAAGGCTTTTAGTTTTTGAGTCCAGTTTTGGCTAATTTGCATTTTTCTTTACAGTCTTCCATTACTCAGAGATCTGGAACTCTCTTAGCATTGTATTGAGCATAACGGACCCACAAATATTTACATTTCCTACTGCCCCTTAGTTTGGGGTCACAGTTCTCCTGTATCTCAGCACTAGCTGCCTGTCCCACCCCAGGACAGCTGCAACCAATAGTCCCTCCAGGCCAGATGACCTCCAGGCTCAGAGGACACTTGGCCAACCATATTGGGAGTCTGGCTTGCATGTCCTATGACCTAATACAGAGGAACACTGAGCCTCTGACCAGTATGGACATTTATGTTAGGCAGTCCTTCTCTGGAAGACTCGGGATGGAAGGTACTGGTCTGGCACATTTTTTTTTTAATTGAAAGGTTTATTTGCTAGAGTTTAACAAGTTTGCATGTTTTTAGGTTTACATGTGTAGTGCCGAGTATATAAACCTAGTAGTTTATAGGCAAAGAGTCCCAGAATGGTTTTGGGAAATTCTACTAGCTTGTTCTTCATTTTTTCCAAAAATGTTTCATTATAGTGAAATAAACATAACATAAAATTTATCATCTTAATCATTTTAAGTGTACGCTTCAGCGGCATTCTATAGTTTCACTGTGTTGGGCACTCATCACCAACATCCGTCTCTAGAACTTCTTCACTTCCCAAACAGATTCTGTCCCCGTTAAACACTAACTCCTCATTCCCTTCCCTCAGTCTCAGGCACCCACCATCTACTCTCTCTGTGAATTTGACTTCGGCACCTCACATAAATGGAATCCTACGGTATGTGTCCTTTTGTGACTGGCGTATCTCACAGGGCAGGGTTCAGCCATGTCGTAGCACGTGACAGACTTGCCTCCCTTCTAAAGGCTGACTAATATTCCATTGTTTGTGGAGACCCCCTTTTGCTTATCCATCCAGCTATCGAAGGACGCTGGAGTTACTTCCCCATGTTAGCTATTGTGAATAATGCTGCTTTGAGCATGCAATTATTTCTTTGAGATCCTGCTTCCAGTCCTTTTGGGTAGGTATCCAGAAGTGGAATTGTTTCCCTAAGGCACCTCCATACCGTTTTCCACAACAAAACCGCACCCTTCCACACCCCCACCGGCAGTGTGCAAGCCTTCCAATTGCTCTACGTCATTGTCAATGCCTGTTAGTGTCTGCTGTTTTGTTTTCTTTGTTCTACAGCAGCCATCCTAAAGCGTGTGAGATAGTATTTCATTGCGCGTTTGATTTGCATTTCCCTAATGATTAGCGATGTTGAGCATCTTTTCATGTGCTTTTGGCCATTTGTATATCTTTGTTGGAGAAATGTCTATTCAAGTCCTTTGTCCCTCTTAAAAACCATTTTTATTGTTTTGAATTGTAGGAATTTGTAATATATTCTGGATAGTAACCCTTTATTAGACATATGGTTGGCAAATATTCCTCCCATTTCATAGATTGCCTTTTGATTCTTTTGCTTGTGTCCTTTGATACACAGAAGTTTTAAATTTTGATGTAGTCCACTTCATCTACTTTTACTTTTGCTGTCCTTCTAAGACATTATTGCAAATCCAATGTTACAAAGTTTTCCTCCATGCTTTCTTCTAAGAATTTTATAATTTTAGGTTTTTGATCCATTTTGAGTCCGTTTTTGTATATGCTATAAGGTAAGGGCCCAATTTCATTCTTTTGCATGTGGATACCAATTTTCCCAGTACTATTGGTTTTAAGATTCCAGAAGGAAGCAAAAAGACAAATTCAGGATGTAGGACCATCTACAAAACAACTGAGTTGGTTTCTGCAACCTGTCATTGTTACAAAATAAAACAAAGCAAAACACATGAGGAAGGACCTTCCCAAACAAGAAATGTAACAACTACATGTAATATATGGACCTTGTTCAGATCCAGATTCCAACAACTAATTGTGAGCAAGACAGTTTTGAGACAGTAGGGAAATTTAATTATGGACAATTAGTTTCTACCAAGGAATGATTATAACTTTTGTCAGGCAGGAAAACAGCATCACAAATATGTAGTTACAAATTAAGAGCCTTTTTTTTCAGTCATAATTGAACATAACATAATCTTATATTAGTTTCAGGTGTACAACATAACAGTCAATATTTGTGTATGTTGTAGGAGTCTTTAATCGAAGCAAGGAGATCATCGGGCGGGGGGGCAGCCGATTCGGGGAGAGGGAGATGGGTTGGGGGTAAAGGGTAAACAGTAGAGATGTCAAGGTCTGTTCCTGATTTCTGCCCTGCACACACACATAATGAGACCCTTCTGTCATGGAGAAACATTGGAACAGAACCAGGTATGAGGGAACAATCAGCATTGATTTGGACATGTCTGAAGTACCTTGAAAATTTTGAAAGCTGCTGAATGCTCCATTGTACGAAGGGTCTGGAGCCCTGAGGAGGGGGCTGCCTAGCCGACTGTACCTCAGAATCACAAGCAGGCCTAGTGTGAAGGCTGATCCTGTGAATGAGACGCCAGCTCTATCCCCTACCTTCCTCTCGTAGCCTGAGACAACTCTGCCTTCAGAAGAGCATCCTTAAGCTTAACATTTTTAATGTGGCAGTTACTTTTTAAACTTCATTTCTTTTGGGTAAATATTCTATCAAAATATTCTCCTTTTTCTTTCTCCTCTTGCATCAGGAGAGGTGTGGGTTGCCTTGGGTGCTTATATTGCCTAATGCTGGGTACTATAGGCTGGCACTTGCTGATTAGGGGCTAGGCCCTGTTATTTTGTGCACTGGGTAGCCGGTGTCCATTGCTCATGTCCTTATCACTCTGTGGCTTGTGGTCCAGAGGGCTTCTCAGCCTGAATCTAGCCACTGCCCTCCTATTGGGCTCTCAGCTCTTCCATACTCCCTCTGGAGCTTATCAGCTCTTCCATACTCCCTCTGGAGCTCAGGTGACATTGGCTGTTTCCCCAAAGGTGTGTGGGGCTCCGTGAGCCTCCCTCCGGACTTTTGCCCTGAAAGGCCACCACAATGATCAAGGGACAAGGTGCCAGGTAGAATACAGGGTCTCTCTAAGACTTATCAACTTACCCAGGTTCCCACCATCTTACCCAGTCCTTGGACTGGCAAAGTTGGAAGGAGGGGATACTGGTCCCCTTTCTGGGACCCAGGCAGTCTCAGCCTCCCTTTTCTCTTGCCAACCTTGTCCAGCTTCTTTATCCACTGGGGTTGCATTTGCCTGAAACACATGAATCTCATCCTTCTTCCCAATGCAGTGGCTTATTATAAAGATCTCTCTGTTCAGCACTCCAAGCTTAGTTCACTACTGTTTTTTTTTTAACTTTTTAATCTTGAAATGAGTATAGATTCACGGGAAGTGCAAAGATAGTACAGAGAGACCCTGTCCCCTTCTCCCACTGTCCTCCAGTGGTTACATCTTACATAACTATAGCATCATATGGAAATCAAGACACTGACATCGATACGGTGTGCCTGTCTAGTTCTGTGTCTCTTATTATGTGTGTAGATGTCATGAAAACATTGAATGATCCCTGCCTCGTGCTGACCTTTATGGCCACTCCTCCCCTTCCCCCCATCAGCCCCAACTGCCAGGAACCACTAACTTGTTCTCTAGCTCTACAATTTCTTGACCCCTACTTATTAAAACTCAGCTTTGGAAGAGCTTGATCTTCTCTCCCTTCTCAGGGCTGCATCTGTGCTCATTCTTTGTGAAGAATGAGTTTGCACACTAACCCCTTCTTTATTCTCTGTTGGGCTCTTCTCTTCCCACCAGAGCCTGGGGAGGCCTAAGCATCAACGGGTGGAGGGCTACAGGACCCTCAGATCCCCCTGCAAGGAAAATCCTTTGCATAGTATTTCAAAGTGCCCTCCCTGGGCCTGCCATCCCAGCATTGCCCTTCTGCATTGTCGTTTGTGGCTCCCAACTGAAACGACACTTTCTCTGCTGGTGATGAAACGCATATGCTTCTCTCCCTCTGTGACACCTCACAGGCTTGGCAGGGCTGTGGCTGGAGCTGCCCAGAAGGAAGACTGCCTTTCTCACCCAGGTGGTACCCTCAGGCTTTGCAAAGTGGACCGCATTTTAAGGCAGAGAATGAAAAATATTTCAGATTTGGAGAAAAATCTACCCCTTTTCACATGATGCAATTACACAAATAAAACCTTTTATTTCTATAAATCTTGTTTGACATTTCCTACCACTACAGGAAATAAACACCATTAGCCCATTCTACAGTGTAGGACCATGGAAAACACAGGAAGGTATAAAAGCCAGCTGGACAGTAGTGACAAAGCAGATCAGTGGTCACCTGCGAGAGGGGTGGGGATGGAGGTCTGCTGCAGAGGGGCACAGGGAGACTTTTTGAGGTGATGCAAATATTCTAGACCACAATTACGGTGTTGAAGATATGACTGTATGTATTTACCAAAATTCAAACTTTACACCTAAAGTAGATGAACTTCATTATATGTAAATTTTATCTCAAAGTTGATTTTTCTTCTTTTAAAAAGACAGTTGGAAAGGACAAGGGAGGACATACCAGGAGTGACCAATGGGACAAGGCAAAGGAACAGTTAAGAAACTGAGGGCATGTGGCACATATGCCACGCTGGCAGGCAGTGCAGAGAAGCTGCCTTTGTACCTTCCAGTAGGGGACACTTGCTCCAAGTAATACAGGCAGGCCTGATCTGAGGGCCCGGAGTAGGGTCCCATAGGACCAGTCCCAGAAGTCCCTTGGCTTCAAGCAGGATAGAAATCAAACATGAACTGCAGCAAGTGGAGACAGAGTTTATTGAAGAGTATTAACCGACAGGTGGAGACTAGCGGATAGAGTCAGGGACTCAGAAAGGAAAGGAGAATGAGTCCTGCTGTCGCTTGGAGCTAAGGGTTTATATTGGAAAGGGGCCAGTGTACATGTTCGTCTAGGAATCCAGGATAGGGTCTGATCAAAGGTAAGTGACAGGTGAATAATAGGTGTTATTTCATAAATCACTGAAGGTAGGGGTGTTGACGCCAGCGTCAGCCGGGGCTTGTTTGAAGCTAGTGTGGCGGCATGTGTGTTTGGGATCTGGCTCTTCCTAGATGTCATTAGATGTTTGGGGCCTAGGACAAACTCAGAAGGTGATGAACTTCCTTGCTTCTGCGATGGAGTGGGAACTTCGTTTCTTTGGCTTATTCAGAGGCAAATTACGGAGCATGAATAAAATGGGGCCTAGCAAAAAAATGGTGAAAATGGAGTCCCTTCAGCTCTGTCTCACAGGTAAACCTTGATATTCATCAACCCCCAGCCAATCTTCTTTCAAAACTCCAGCAGGATTCAAACCTCTTGGGTAAGAGGGGGAGAGGCAGGAAGGAGAGAGGAGGAGGGAGATGTGGCAAGAGTGGTGTGTGGTCAGTGTTGTCCGTGGGGCAGGGCTGGGGCCTAGGGTTTAGGCTGAGGGTACAGACCAGAAAGCAGCACTCTGGGCTGCAGGAAGAAGGTCTGCAGGCCAACAGTGGGACATGCAGTAGTCCAGTTAGAAGGGACCAAATGGAATTCTGTCCAGGAATGAAATGAGCTGGAGATGTCCCTCAGTGGAGCCTCCAGACTGCCTCGGATAGAGGTTGGATTCTCACCCAGGAGAGAAGTTGGAGATTGCTCTGGTCCGTGTATGAGGCTGAGATGTAGAGGTCCCAGCAGGATGAGACTGAAGGCAGCCCTCTAAAATGTCACCATGGGCAGGAGTGGGAAACTCCTCTAGGCCCAGATATTAGGAGACCCTATCCATCTGGATGGCGACCACCCCATCATGGTGGGGCATAACCCTGTGTGCAGTCTGGTCCTAATGGTGGCCAGAGTCCATATGAGGACCCAGCTCCATCCAATGGCTCCAAAAAACAGCCCCTCACAACCTTACCGGGGACAGCATGGCCACAAGGAAGATCACCAGAAGTGTTTAGCATGTGGAGACTGGCAGTGTGAATGGAAGGAGCCAGAGAGAAGACAGGAGGAGCCAGCAAGCCAGCTCCCCCCATGCTGGGGGAGGACCTGGTTCCTCTTCCCTTAGAGCCCCTGCTTGGATTGCTGAGAGCACAGACCCCTGGTGGAGGAAGCCAGGTCCTTAGTGATGAAGGACCCATTGTTGCCCTTCTCCTTCCTAGCAGCGTGGGAAAGGGAGCTATGGTCAGTTTTCCCTAACGTCAAATATGCACTTCGTAGGCACTCTTTTCCTCAGCATTTGTCCAAAAGAAATAGACATGCCTGTCCACACAGACTTGCACACTAACTTGCATGCAGCTTTTTTAGCCATTTAGGAATGGCTCAGGGTTAGCCTTGTACTGGGTGCCAACATCACTGCAAGCAAACAGGTGTGGTTCTGGATGCAGTGGCCCAGGGTTTCCACCCAGGAGAGAGACCCCTGAACAGGCCATGGTGGGAGAGGGTAACATGCACTCGGAGGCAGAAGCATAGGGCCTAAGGGCCCTGATCCAGGTCTGGAAGCTAAGGGCAGCTGGTTGAGAAGGAAACTTCTGGATGGAGAGATGGATGCTGGTGGAGCCCTTTGTGAAAGTCAATATTTGGGGAACAAAGAAGCTCACTTGACTGGTGGCATGGTGGGAGGGTTGGGGATGGGCTGGAATTAGCCGGGTGTCTGGAGTCTTTATCCTGACAGTAGCAGGGAGGGATTGAATTGGTTTAAGCCACAACTGACACAAACAGATTTGTATTTTAGAAGGAATGCTCTGGCTGAAGGGTGGGTAATAGGTTTTAGGAGGTTGAGCATGGCCCCAGGCAATGCCCCTGGAGAGGAGGCCACAGACTGGTGGAGAGGTGGTATGGATAGCCAGAGGGAGAGAAGCAGGGGGATTTCTGAACTACTTAGGAGGTGAAGAGGAGATAACCAACAGAGCACTGGGGGGTGCTTGGGGTTCTGTGGGGATGGTCGCCAAGGGGCCAAGGACCCCATTTGGCCTAGAGTTTCCATGACCAAAGTGCTTCTGATCTAGCCTTTGATTATCTGCAGTAAGATTTCACCTACAGCCAACATATTAAAATGTGTGTGTTAAACATTAATTTGCTAACTTCAGTTAAATATATCCAAGTTGGTATCCCTGTTTTGGCATGTGTTCTTTCTGGGGGCACATGAAACTTCCATATGGATGTGGCCAGGCTCTCTCAGCCTGTGGGAGGTCCTGATTCCCCCTGAACCCTGGGTGGAGACTAGGGCCTTCTTAGAGGCAGGACTTCTGGCAATGGAGGTGGAGGATGCACATGCAGGAGCCACCTCTGTTCCCCAAGACATGCTGAGTGCTAGTGTGTAGAACACAGCTTTGTAGAGGGGACCCAGGTAGGGTTTTTCCAACTTGAATGTGCACATAAACCCCCTGGGGATCTTACTTCCCATGCAGATTCTGGCTCTGGAGATCTGTCTGGGATGTAGTCCAAGATGTTGCATTTTTAACCAGCTCTTGGGGTTATGGCATTGCTTGTCTGAGGACCTAGTTTGAATAGCAAGACTGTAGAAGGGAGTTGGGCATGTGAGTCTGCAGCTCAGCAGAGAGATCTGGGCTGAGTGGCCTTATGGTGTCACAGATGTTTAGATGCTCATGGGAGCAGATGTGACACACACATCACAAAGTCAGGTTCCTAAAGGTCCAGGTGAGGAAAGGCAGGCAGGTGTAAATTGAGGAAGGAAAAGGCAGCAGTAGACTTGAGAATACATCCGGAGGGGACTGACAAGGATTACAACCCAGAATATAGTAAGAACCCTACATATCAATTTAAAAAAGAGTTAACTTGAGAGGAAAATGGGCAAAAGGTTTGAACAGACCCTTCACAGAAGAGGATCTCCAAATACCAATATACCTATGAAAAAGCACTCAGCCTTGTGGGATCTAAAAAACAAAACAAATGAACAAAGAAAAAGCAGAATCAGACCTATAAACACAGAAAACACACTGATGGTTGCTAGGAGGGTAGAGGCTGGGTTTGGGTCAGATTGGGTGGAGGGAAGTGAGAGGGACAAGCTTCCAGTTTTTGAAAGAATAAGTCCCAGGTATGAAAGGCAGAGCATAAGGAATATAGTCAATGATATTATAACAGTACTGTGTGATGACAGATGGCAGCTACACTTGTAGTGAGCATAGCACAACATATAGAATTGTTGAATCACTGTGTTGTACACCTGAAGCTAATGGAACACCCTGTGTCAACTGTACTCAAATAAAATAACATTTTTAAAGGTGCTCAGCCTTGTTAATAATTGTAAAAATGCAAATTAAAATCATAATGAAATGCCACTATCTACCCACTCGCATGGCTACCATCACAGAGTCTGACAATGCCAAAAGTTAAGGCAGCCACCGATCAACCGGAGGGCTCACACATGGGCAGGAGTGCAGTCTGACAATGCCAAAAGTTAAGGCAGCCACCGATCAACCGGAGGGCTCACACATGGGCAGGAGTGCAGCTAGGGACACTCATTTTGGAGTATTGCTCTGTATTCAAAATAAAGTTGAAGCTGTGGTGCCCAGGGATCCAAATCTTCCACTCCTACTTATATCCCTTATAGTTCTATGCCATAAAGCCACTGGGACTAGTGGGGACTGTGGAAAATAGGAAAGCACATGATCTCATCCTGTTAGCTGCCCTGAGAATGTAGGCAGCTGCACTAATAATTTTTAAAACAGTGGGATATTATTTTTCAATTATCTGATTTGTCAGATACTAAAGTATGGATAATTAACTGTAGGGCAAAAGCGGTCATCCTATGTTAGCATCATTAGGAGTCAGTGCTTCTTTTTGGAGGGCATTGGACACTGGGGAGCAGAATCTGGCATGGGAGCTGGCAGGGGATCTGCAAGCACCAACCATTTCACTTCTGTGACTGAGGCATACCCATAGGAGGAAGAGGAAATGACTTAAGCAGGTGACTCTGGGCTTCCCTGTTCTGTGCTTACAGCCTGTTTTAGGGTATCCACAGATTTCCATTCTTCTCATGTACATCTGAGAACCAGATGACAAAGTTCTGGGAAAAGTCCTTGTGTGATATGGATTGTAATTGCATTGAACACCTGACTTACTTCAGAAAGTGATGACATTTCATGGCACCCTTTGGGCCCACTTCATCTCTCCACTTGTTCCAGACTTCTGTTTTGTTCCTTCTAGGAATTTTGTCATCTGCTGCCAAAGTCCCATCTCTGGTTAGGTTTATTTCTGGATATACCATTGGTTGATTGCTGTCATAAATAAAATTTTTAAAAAGAAGATATTTCTAATTGGTTATGACTGGTCTTTAGGAACATTGATCTTGTGCCTTATTAGTGCTTATCGTGTGCATTCAAAGTTCCTTACATGCACTAAGTTAATTAACAGTCTTAAGGACCATATGAGGTGCACACAAATAGCATCTCTCATTTATAGCTATGAAAAAAAAAGGCCAGAGAAATGTTGCTTCTTTGTAGAATCTCTTAGATTTTCAAATAGATGACTCTGTGTTGCCTATAAACAATGACAGTTATCTCTCTCCCTTTCCAAATATATGCTTATTCTTTTTTCTTATTTACTTGCATTGGCTAGAGTTGATATCCAGTACCTCCAAGGGACAGCACACATCCTTGCCTACCTTTTCACTTTCGTGGAAATTCTCCTCTTCTCCTGGTAAGATATTTGCTGCAGATTTCTGTAAAAAGTTCTGTTCAATTAACGAAGATAGTATCTACACCTGGTTCACTAAGAATGTTTACTATGTATTAGTTTTGAATGTCATCAAATGCTTTTTTAGCATCTATTGAGATGAACAGATGGTTTTTCTCCTTTAGTCTGCTAATGAAGTGAATAACATTGATGACTTTTCTAATGTTAAATTATCCTTAAATTCCTGGACTAAACCCTACTTGGCATTTTCTTTTAATGCACTGCTGGCTTTGACTTGCTAATATTTTATTTGGGATTATTTCCATCTGTTTATGTATGAGATTGGCTGTAACTTAACTTTCTTATGGTGTCCTCTGCTGGGTTTAAATCAGGTTTGTGCTTATTTTAGCAATGACTCAGCTGTAAGTAACAAATAAACAAATATAAAACTTTCCAACAGTGTCCATGACAAGAAGCATAGAGGGTAGACGGCTTTTGACCTTCCTTCAGTTACTCAACCAGATCTGGGCCTTCATTCTGCAGACTCTTGGCTTTTCAGCCATGGCTGCAAGATGGCCATCTCAGCTCCAGGATTCCTGTCCATGGCAGGAAGCAAGGGGATGGTGGCACCAGATGGCCTCCTACTTCCATCAAGAAAATAAGAACTTTCCCTGAGGCTCCCAGGAAATGTCTGTTTGTGTTTCACTGGCCAGAACTGTCATATGGGAACCACTAACTGCAAGGAAGACTGAGAAAGTGGGTATTTCTTTTTTTCTTTTCTTTTTTTTTTTTTTTTGGCCTCTCTTGCAGAGTTTGATGAAAGTGGAGGGGTTGGGGACAAGTGTTTTGTTAGTCACTTGCCAACAGAATTGGTCAGCCTACTGTGAATGGTGCCCTAGGTTTCCATGTTCCAAAATAAGTTGCATGAAATGACTTGGTTGAATTCATGCACAAATATTTTACATGTTGGTCTTGGCTTCACTTTTAGCTTATTTTAAGCTGATTGAGTTCTACTAATTGTCTACTTTTTCTTGGGCTGATTTTTGATTATACAGATATTCTTAGAGAGTTGTCCATTTCATTGAGCATTTAGAATGTAATGATAGTGATTGTTCATGACACATTCTCATGATTTTTAGAAAATATCCACTTCACCTGAAGTTAAATTCATTTTTCTCCTGATGCGAATTTGCATCTCCCTCTGTATGCTCTCTCTTACAGAGACTAGCCAATGGCCAGTTTTGTGAGTCTGTTGAAAAAATAAACATCACCTTTCTAGATAAACACTAATGCAATAAAAAATACAAAAGAAATCTCTCCTTTTATTAATATTTTTTATTCCTTGTTTGACTACTTGTTGTTGTTCCTACTCTAGGGTTTGGGGTTCATGTCTTCATGTATCTATTTTCTTTTTTATTATGAAATGTCTCAAAACACTGAAAAGTGATGAGAACAAGATAATGAATATTCATGTACTTACCACTATAATTTGGTGAATTTAACAAACTAATATTATGCCACAGTTTGAGATTTGTTTTTAAAGATAAATTACATTTGAACTCTTTTTCTCCTCTGGAATTACTTTTCTCTGTCCCCCTCTGTTCTGGCATTCAGTTCTTTCTTTTTTTTATTGTGGTAAGATATACATAGTATAAAATTTAACATCTTAACTATTTTTAAGAGCAAAGTTCAGTGGCATTAAGTACATTCACACTCTTGTGCAACCATTACCGCCATCCGTCTCCAGAACCTCTTCATCTTCCCAAACTGAAACTCTGTTCCCATTAAACATGAACTGCCCAATCCTCTCCCTCAGCCCCAGGCAGCCACTATCTTGCGTTCTGTCTTTGTGAATTTGATGACTCTAGGGACCTCATATAAGTGGGATCCGATAGTATTTATCTTTTTGTGGCTGGCTTATTTTACTTAGTCCTCAAGGTTCATCCACATTGTAGCATGTGACAGAATTTCCTTCCTTTTTAAGGTTGAATAATATTCCATTGTCTGGCTAGACCACATTTTGCTGATCCATTCATCCAACATGGACACGTGGATTTCTTCCATGTTCTACATGTTGTGAATGATGCTGCTGTGAAAGCAGGTTATACAAATATGTTTTCAAGACTCTGCCTTCAGTTCTTTTGTGTATATATCCAGAATTAGAATTCCTGGAATATAAGATTCTATCCTTTTTTAAGATTTTATTTATTTATTTGACAGAGAGAGAGAGAGAGCACAAGCAGAGGGAGCAGCAGGCAGAAGGGCAGGGAGTGAGGAAGAGGGAGAAGTAGGCTCCCCGTTGAGCAGAGAGCCCGAGGTGGGGCTTGATCCCTGGACCCCAGGATCATGACCTGAGCCGAAGGCAGCTGCTTAACTGACTGAGCCACCTGGGCATCCCAATTATTCTATTTTTAGTATTTGAAGAAACCATGATACAGTTATCCACAGTAGCCGCACCATTTTATATTCCCACCAGCAGTGCATAGGATTCTAATTTCTCCACATCCTTGCCAGCACTTACTGTTTTTACTTTTCTGATAGTAGCCATCCTAACAGGTGTGAGCTGGAATCTCTTGTAGATTCAATGCACATATCTTTAATCATTAGTGATGCTAAGCATCTTTCTGTGTACTTATTGACCATTTGCTTATCTTCTTTGGAGAAAAGTCTATTCAAGGCCTTTACGTATTTTTGAATTAGGGTTTTTGTGGTTGCATGTTAGGAGTTCTCTATATGTTCTGGATATTAACCCCTTATCAGATGTATGATTTGCAAATATTTTCTTCATTCTGTGTGCCACTCAGTTCTATACTTCTAAGTATGTTTGTGTCTATAAACAATATGTGGAATTGTTTTGCATGCATTAAAACTCCAGATCATCACGTGTAAATCTTGTTTTGTAACTAGCTGTTTTCCACTAGCATTAGGTTTTTGAGATACATCAGTGTTGATATACTTCACTTTCACTGCTGTATGAAAATGCCACAATTTGTTGTTTGTGTAATCCCTTTCCTGTTGGACATTTAGGTTGCTCTCATTTCCTTACTATTATTTCTTACTATTTTGAGTAGTGACTCCTACTCACTCACTACACACTCCTACTCCTACTCACTACTACAATAGTGAATCCTACTATATCCTTGTATATCCCTCTTCTCCCATCCAAGTACTAACCAGGCCCGACCCTGCTTAGCTTCTGAGATCAGACGAGATCGGGCGCATTCAGGGTGGTATGGCCGTAGACATATATCCCTCTTCTGACACATGTGAGAGGTTCTGCATGCTGATCCCTAGGAGTGGGATTGCTGGGTCACAGGCTGTGTGTACCTTCCATGTAGTAGATAATGCCAAACTCTTCTCCAAGGTAACTATGCCAGTTTGTGCTTCCCACGCCCAGTGTCAGCAGAGCACAAGAGTTCCCATCACCCCACATTCCCACCAACAGTTATTTCTTGCCACACTTCATATTTTTTACTAAGGCAATGTGTATGGAATAGCATCTCATTATTGCGTTAATATGCATTTCCTGATTTGTAATGAGCTTTACTATGCTTTCATCTTTGTCCATTTCGATTTAGTCTCCTTTGAATTGCCTGTTCATATTCTTTGCTCATGTTCCCATTCAGATTTTTGTCCTTGTTTTACTGATTTGTAGAAGTAGTTTTTATAAGCTAGGTATGAATTCTCCATGAGTCCTATGCATTGCACACATCTCCCTTCTGTCTGTTCGCTTTGTTGGTGGTGTCTTTTATTATCTAAAAGCTTTACTTTTAATGCAGTAAAATTCATCTTATTCTTTATGTCTTATTTAAGAAGGTCTTCCCTACCTCAACATCATTGAGGTATTTTCCAACATTTTCCCTAACCTTAAATATATTGCTTTTAAAATTTAGGCACTTAATCCATTTGGAATTCATTCTTGCCCATGCGATGACATAAAGGATTAATTTTAAAGCTTCCATGTAAATGACCAATTTCCCAGCACTGTTTCTGTGACATTCTGTTGCTTTACCAGCAATTTGTTACAGCTTCTCTGTGTTATACCAGTTTTCTCATATGAATTCAGGACCATGTTTTGCACTGTCTATGCTATTTCATGGATTTTTTAGAAACTACTCTGGTACCAAACTGTCTTTACTTTACCATAACTTTCTAGTAAGTCTACATATTTGGTAGAGAGTATCTGCCCCCATCTTATTGACTTTCATGGACTTCTACACTTCCATAGGAATTTTTTTAAAGATTTTTTATTTATTCATTTTGACAGACAGAGATCACAAGCATGCAGAGAGGCAAGCAGAGAGAGAGGAAGGGAAGCAGGCTCCCCGCTGAGCAGAGAGCCTGATGCAGGGCCCGATCCCAGGACCCTAAGATCATGACCTGAGCCGAAGGCAGAGGCTTAACCCACTGAGCCACCCAGGCACTCCTTCCATAGGAATTTTTAAGTTTGCTTTTGTAATATGCTATCTAGCATTTTTGCCTTTGTGGTTGGAAGCTTGTCTATTATTATATTTCCTTTCTGATCCCTGCTGGTATTTAGAGAAGTTTTGATTTTTGCCTATTGACTTTAGAACGGGCAATCTTATTAAAACTACTTTTCAAATCCTTCAATCTTTCTCATGGGGGTTTGGGTAGGAGACAATACTACTGCAAATAATTATAATAGCAGCAAATAATTAGTGAGAGCTAAGGACCATGACAGGAATCTTTCATTTAGGCCTCACAAGAACTGCAAAATGAGTCCTGTTACTGTTCCCATTTTGCAGGTGGGGAAATGGAGGCAGAACGCAGCTAAGTGACTTTCTGAAGTCACTAATTACTAAAATGGTGATGTTGGCAGTCAACCTGCAGGCACCACCCATCCCACTGTCTCCTTTGCTTCTTACTTTTAATATTTACATTTTTTAAAAAATTTATTTATTTGACAGAGATCACAAGTAGGCAGAGAGGCAGGCAGAGAGAGAGGAGGAAGCAGGGTCCCCACTGAGCAGAGAGCCCGACGCGGGGCTGGATCTCAGGACCCTGGAATCATGACCCGAGCCAAAGGCAGAGGCTTTAACCCACTGAGCCACCCAGATGCCCCAATATTTACATTTTTAAAAAAATTTTATTTATTTGAAAGCATGAGAGAGTGAGCAAAAGAGAGCATAAGCAGGGTGAAGGGTAGAGGGAGAAGCAGGCCCCATTGAACAGGGAGCCCAATGTGGGACTCAATCCCAGGACCCTGGGATCATGACCTGAGCCAAAGGCAGACACTTAACCAACTGAGTCACCCAGGCACCCTAATATTTTTATTTTTTTTCTTATATTACTAAACCGTGTTTTCTCTTGGTAAATGCTTTGATCTTTTTGCAGAGAAAACAGAAGCTTTTATAAGCCCTTGAAGGGCTTTTTCCCCTGCCACCAACTCTGACATCAACTGGTGTCCAACAACTCTGACACCAGCCACATGGAGTTGGCACCAGACTCCACAGGTTGAAGGGTCAGTCCCACTAGGCTGCCCCCATATCAAATGCCAACAGCAAATGAGGTGCCCAGGCCACTCACACTTTTACCTGGCTGACTACAAATTTGGGGGCTCCCATGACCCATCCCCTGAGATTTGATAATTCCCTAATGACTCACAGGACTCAGGAAAGTGCTTTACTCACTAGTTTATCCATTTACTATAAAGAATATGACTCCAGAACTGCCAAATGAAAGAGATGCATAGAGCAAGGTATGAGGTGGGTATCTGGAGCTCCTGTGACCATTCTGGGCATGCCACCCTCAGAGCACCTCCATGTATTCACCACCACAATGCTCTCCAAACCCCTTCACTTGGGGTTTTTATGGACGTCCCACTACATAGGCTTAACTGATTAAATCATTGCCCATGGGTGATAAGCTCAATCTCTATCCCCTCTCCCCTCCCCAGAATTCAGTGGCTGAGGCTGAAAGTCCCAACACTTTCTAATAAAGACTCGGTCTTTCTGGAGACCAGGCTCTATCCTGAAGCTCTCTAGGATCCCCTGCCAGGGAGTCAGCTCATTCATACCTATCACTCTGGAGATCTGAAGGCATGTAGGAGCTTGATGCCAGGACCTGGGGACAAAGACCAAATGTTTGGTCTTACCATCACCATTTACTGAAGGTGACCACAGACTTACTGTGTTTGTATATTCAGTCCCCCCTTCCTCCTGTTACAACAAGCAAAGTGTTCTTTCACCAACTTCAAACTAATTTTTCTGCTTGAGCTTTAATGTTACAGTGATTAATTTTATATGTGAACTCTTCTGAGCCATGGAATATCCAGATATTTGATCATTCATATGTTTCTGTGAGGATAGTTTTAGGTGAGATTGACATTTTAATTGGCAGACCAAGTAAAGCAGATTGCTCTCCCGAATGTAGGTGGGCCATATGCAATCAGTTGAAGGTCTGAATAGAACAAAGAGCCTGATTCTCCCCCAAATAAGAGAGAATCTATCTTGACTGTTGGTCACTGAACTGGGATATCAGCTTCTTCCTGCCTCTAGACTTGAACCGAGATGTTGTCTCTTCTTGGGCTTTGGGCCTGCCTGCCATCAGATGGAAATACCCCATCAGCACTCCTGGTTCTTAGGCTTTCAAACTCAAACTGGAACTAACGTATTAGCTCTCTAGGTCTCCAGCTCACCAATTACCCTGCACAATTTGGGATTTACAATCCTCCATGATCATATGAGCCAATTCCCTACACTAAATATCTATCTACATCCTTTTGCTTCTGTTTTTCTGGAGAACCCTAACTAGTACAGACACCACCCCTTTATTCTACTTATTGTCCTTTTTACTCTTGTTTTTGGCCCTTACCCTGCCACACACCATGATCAAAGAGAACGTGGTAGGGAAAAGATATCAAATTATGATATCCTTAGCTGGAATTCAGTTATAATAGGGATTGGGCTAAAACAGCTGAATAATTCAATCAAGAAGTTTTGGCTATTTAAAATACATAGGTATCTATACTAAAAAAAATATGTACATTCTTTTCGAACACATCTGAAATACAAATACTGACAATTTGCTAGCCTGCAATGTAGGCCTCAGCTTGTTGTACTGAAGCCACCAGCATAGAGATTTTGTTAGATAATCATAATTACTAGTAGTAGTATCTGATAAGAGTAGTATAATAAAATTATAATTTAATAATGAAAGATATCTCCAAAAATACTCATGTGGCCAGAAACTAAGTTACACATTACTAAATAGCCTTTGGCTTGAAAAAAGAAATCTGAAGAATATTAATATTAAGTATTTGTGAACCAACTACATGGAAATTTTGTGGTGAAACAGAATTTAATGGGAAATTTATGGTTTTACATAAAATGACTACAAACCAAAAAGGTAGAAAAAGTGCATTAAACATTCAAATCAAGACATTAGAAAAACAGTAACAAAGCAAACACAAAGCAACAAAGATGGAAATAATAAAGATCAGAAATCCATGGGAAAAAGAATTGGAAATAGAGTCTTGAAGAGACATTTGTACACCATGTTCAAAGGAGTATTATTCGCAGGAACCAGAAGGTGGGAGCAAACCAAGTGTCCATTGACATATGAGAGGATAAAAAAATGTGGTCAGTGCAAATAATGGAATATTATTCCGTCTTTAAAAAGAAGGAAATTCTGTTCCATGCTACAACATGGATGAGCCCTGAGGCCATGGTGCTCAATGAGATAAACAGTCACCAAAGGACAAGCACCATAGGATCCCACATACACAAAGTACTTAGAGTTGCCAAATTCACAGAGACAGAAGGTAAGACAGTGAGTGCCGGGGTATGGAGGGGGCAGTTATTATTGACTAATATAACACAGTTTCAGTCTCAAAGGAGGAGGAGAGCTCCAGTGATGATGGCAGGGTTGGTCACATGACATTATGAATACACTGATATCACTGCACTGAGTACTGAAATAGAGGTAAGAGGATCAGTTTTATGTTATGCATATTTTATTTTACTATAATAAAAAATTAAAGGGAAAAAAACCCTCCATGGAGAAATTTTAAGTGAACTTTTTTTAAAAAACCTGAAAAATGGGAAGCCTGGGTGGCTCAGTGGTTAAGCTTCTGCCTTTGGCTCAAGTCATGATCCCAGGGTCCTGGGATCAAGTCCTGCATGGGCTCCCTGCTCAGCGGGAAGCCTGCTTCTCTATCTCCCACTCCCCCTGTTTGTGTTCCTTCTCT